>JAQFYU010001510.1:0-14607 GCA_034694905.1 Ceratophysella granulata
CCACTACCAATGGCTTTTTTTAGAGTTGGCAAGAAAGTAACCCGAAGGGAGTCGTAGTCCTTCTATAGCGAGATTGAATATTAGGAAGCTCTAAAACCAATACAAGATCAACTCAGAGAATAATAAACAAAAGGGTGTTTAATCTCCTCCCAACCACTCTTCTACAATCTAGTCCCATTGCAATGCTTATTGAACCCGTCCAGTCACACTAGTAGAAGCTTGAAAACGCAATCTAGTCAGGAAAATATCGTGCGTGTGATTTGGTGTAAGCTTTAAGCTTGTGTAGAAATTGGTACGGATCTACCAAACCTTATCAAAAGCTTGAGTGTCTGATTAATAGGTAATGTATTTTGTAATTTCCACAGTTGCCCAGAATCTCCAGAGCATTATACTCCAGCAAATTCACGATGTTCAGAAAGGGAAGATCCCTCAGGGGAATGATCAGCAGGGCAAACGTAGTCCTTACCAAAAGGGTCCTTCCAATCCCTTCTCACCCAATTTCAACAACAACAACGCAAATGCTCTGAAGAATGCCCAACAGACGGCACTGACGCTCATCCTGGCCAGCCAGCAGATGCAGCAGAATGGAAGTGGACCTGAGAGTCCTAACGGTGGTGGCCTCTCACCCAACTCGGCAACTCTGCAGAATCAGCAACTTCTGACAGCCCTCCAGGCTGTGAGCAAGGGTGATCCACACTTCCTCAACGGCCTTCCAGGCCTCAATAACGGACCGAATCATCTGTCATCTGTCCTTGGACTCGGATCTCCAGGTGGAATGTCACTCAGTGGCTCCATGTCTTCACTCATAGAACCCGTGTCGGCTGGACACAATAATCCACCCAATCTTCCACACGGCTTCTACTCCAACTCAATGATGCTTCCTGGTGGCATGAATAACATGCATCTGAGCAATGGAGGGCATCAGAAGGAAGACCAGTGGTCGGGATTCAGCAAGCCACCGCCACAGCGGAACAATGGTTCCTTCAGTTCCAATGAATTTCATAGGGTAAGTACAGCTTCCTTTTTATCAATCAATATTGACATCAGCCGTCGGTGGGTACGAAATTGCTCTACCGGTAACTTAAGTATCGTTGCGTAATAAAAGGGAAGATTAGGCTTGTAAGTGAATAATTGCACCTGTAGCAAGTTCCGTTTATATCTTGCGGATCAAAGAAGCCTTTTGGTGAATCATGATTTGGCTGAAATAGAAACTTGTAGATATAGCGATTACGATTGGGAGGTTCCAGTATCGGAGTATGTATTGGTTTGTTTCGTAGCCGACGTGGGTTTAATGAAGGTATTATTAGAAACGGATTTTCATTGTACCTCCCATGCTCGGCTCTCAAGAGCCCCATAAAAGTTGTGTACAAACGTGGAGTTGGATACTTGACGGTGTCAGATAGGAATATTTATGTTATTACTGAAGGAGGCAAGGCGGACTCTTTCAGACTCAAGATGAATCTCTTAAATTATCCCAAATCCCAGCCATCTCCGCTCTCAAGCATAATACAAATTACATGCTTTGCCACTGTGAGGAACCAGTTTTAAGTGCTGACGACGGATTTTAATTTAATAGAGAAAGCCCGGGGACGGAGCCAGGAAATCCGCAGACACTTTTATCGTTGACATACTCATATAGATTACGAGTTTTGTTCAAGCTGGATCATTAGAATCCGGGCTATGAGGACATTGTGTAGACTTTTAGATCCTTAGGTTGGGATCAGACAGTGTAAAATCTAATCCGAGACCAAGGTGGCAGAACAGGCGCGAGAACAGAAACTTGTCAGTTGACACGAATAAATGGGATCATTAAAAAACATTTTGTCACATAAAGTTGTTCTGCCGGAGACCTCACATGAAACTTAATTGGTTTCCTTGTTTCTTTACAGGGCCCTCTTCTGCCCAATCCATCAAACTCACCCATGCTCGACATTCCAATGGACACGAATGCTCCGAAGACGCCGCCGAGTGACCCACTCCAAGCCGTCTGGTACTCACTCTTTGGACATTCCTCTCCACCTGACACTGGGCCCAACACACCTGGAAACACATCTCCACTCTTCATGAAGGGGAATTCCATGTCTAGCAACTCGTCCATTGGCTCTCCGCTCGGACGCTCAGCCTCGGACAACATGTTCGGCCCACCGCAGCACTACCATCATCACAAGTCCTCAATCCCCGGCTTCTCAACGCCCAATGGACATCATCAGAACAATTCAGGCCGTGGGAATCCGACTGGAGACTTGCAGGAGGCGCTTAACTCCCTCCTCAGCAATCCGCACAATCTGACGCATCTGTTTGGAAACGGAGGAAACGGAGCTGGGAGCCCACCACCCCAATTCCACGGTAACCACCATCTCCACCAACCCCCACCCCAACATCATCATCAGCGATCCAACTCTTTCGGAGACGCCCCTGGCGGCATGTCCACGGCCATCCTGGACCTCCTCATGCAGTCCATGAAGAGCGAGCAGCAGCAACAACAACAACAACAACAGCAGCAGGAGGGTTTCTGCGGGGGTGGAGCCCGGAGCCAGCAGAACAACAGCTGGAGTTCGGGCCTGAGTACGCCACCCAGCCCAATTGGGAACAGTCGACAGTACAGCAACAGCAGTGGGACAGGTCATGGGATGACACGGAGTGGGTCCAATGGGAGCAGTGAGATGAGTGGCTCCTCCCCCCGCTCTCCCACCTACTCCCCCTTTCCCCGTTCGAACAACTCGACCAAATCTCTGCTCGAGTCGGGAAACGGGAATGGCTCCCCAACACCCACCCCCTGGAACAACTCCGTGTTGGGCAGCCCACCCCTCCAGCACTCGGCATTTGGGGGTTCGAACAGTTTTCAGAACAGGATCTGGGCTCCTTCCATGAGTCCGGGCAATGGCAACACTAGCAACGCACTCATGAATCCGCTTGGCGGGAAGCGCAAGGTTCATCATGAGTCCATGTCAGAGACGGAATTCGTCCCAACAACCACGGTCCAGTCCCCGAGTTCAGTCTCCGCACCCCCAATGCCCAACCACATGCTCCAGGGAAATGGCAACATGTCCCTCGGCCTCGCCTCCCACTACGCCGACTCCTACTTCAAGAAAAAGAAAAAGAACTAGCAATTAGAGAACACATACTTGAACCAACGTGTGGCTGGTTCAAGTATTTCCAGGGATTCCAGACAACGAGGAGTTTCCCAATCCTTCAGATTCATGAGAAGGCATCGTGTCACAAAGCGCTGGAAAGTGGATCCGCCGCTCTAGTACTACTTCATTTCTCTGAATGTCTCTTCCATGTTCCAGAGTTTGGTTTCATCTCCTTGCCCACCTTGTGACCGTCTACGAATAAGAAGACTATCTAACTTTTGTGCTCCTCTTCTTCCCCCTTGCACTTATTGACGTGCTGCCTCCAAGAGTTTCACTTCCAACTACTTCAACGTTCCTATCCAGTTTTCGACTTCAGAAAACTCTTCAGGAACACTGAACGATGGTGTGGAACGTGGTGAGCTGGACAAGTCGCCACTGGCCGACACCGCATTTCCCATTGGTTCGGATTTCATCCGCACGCAGAACTAATCGAAGGAACCTGGCATTCAGTTCCATAGTAGGGTTTAAGTTGTAAAAAAGTGTGTCTCTGGAACCGAGGATTTGAACTGTCTATACTTAGCTCTTAGTTCAACTTCAAATGAACGAAAAGTAATGGAGTGGAACCGGCAGAACTACCCACGACAAATCGGAACAACAACCATTGTCTGACATAGAACAAGAAACATAAACCCTATTTTCTGAAATTCGGTGGTTTCAGCAAAGCGCATCAATACCTAGCTCAGCTGTGGACAATGGTTGTTGTCAAATGGGTTGAGTACCTTTGCAGACTACCTTCTACCCACTCAGAGCACTAAGGGCTCTTCCCAACTAATTGAGTAGCCACGTCTGGAATATACTATACTCCGCAGAACGGAGTCCATGATTTTCTCTTTAGAAGCAGTATCACTGGCTTCTCCAGGAAAAGATTGGTTTAGAAAAGTAGTCGAATATTGTAAGTACTAATATTTACGCTAGAATTGACGTAGGATAGAAAGTAGGACCGTGGCTAGGAAATCAGAGTAATCGAGTCTGTGAGTTGATGTAGAGTAGAAGACGTGAGTCGAACACTCCATGTACCTGGCTGGAAATTCGTAGATTAGAAATAAGACTACATAAAAAATAGTTCTCTGTGAGCAACTCACCACAAATCTCGGATCCCCATATTTTTACTCATTTCCACTTCCTCTCCAACCATTCCACTTCTGCGGAACAGAAGATAGACGCTGCCTGTACATTTCCTAGTTAGCACTTCCTTACAGGATGCCTGTCCGTTGTCCATCGTCCACTGAAATGGGTGAAAGTGTGGATAGATTTTTAGTGAAAACTTGATTGTGATTGGTTCTCTCCTAATGCCAAAGATGTGGAGACAGTGAAACTCGTACATTTTTATTCGCGGAGAAAGTAGTGTCACGTGCTAATAAAACAAATCGCCTATTGGCATGATCGATTCGCTCTGGGCTAATAGTTGTACAAAATGTGGTACACGTGCGGGGTAATTTTGGTGTGTTAAATATATTTATCTTGTTCTAATAAGAATTTAAAATAGTCAGTGTAGCTATACATTGTGAGCATGATTGCATGGTAGAAGCTAGAATGTAGGCTGGAAGAGCTACTAGAAAGTTAATCAGGATTTGTGAAGATGTCAGTTAGTTCTTGGGACTGCATCGTGTAAATATTTGTTAGAAACCTTGAGACCCTTATGATTCCGTCTTACACAAGTAAATTATTGATCGACTTTATTTGTTTCCTTGTACAAAATGTGAGGAACTGCTCGAGTGTGGTATGACTATATGGTGTGGTGGGATTTGGTGTATAGAATCTTGATCGCTTGAGGTCAAGCTTAGAAATGGTGACTATACCTTCATTCGTAGTCTATCCCAGGTGCGAATCCGTAGTTGTAATTGTTCTAAATATTTTTAAGCTCGCGAAGGATTTTGTCTGGAACGACTAAGCTGAGTTTTGGTGCTTATTTCTGAGAGAATTATTCTTATGTACCTCATAAGGCTATTGTGCTTGATTCTACTCAGTTGTATTATTTATTTTACATTAAGGATGCACTTTCGTACATTGTAGTAAGTGATATTGAAAGGAGCGAATGAGTGTGCTTGGATTATAGTAAGTCAATAGCCACGCGATGGGAACAAATCCTTCTAATACTTAAAATAGTCGTCTAAAACTAACCACATTTTAGTTGGTCTATTTTATACTTAAAATTAAGCTACGAGTGATATTTTCCTCATGCCCATCGAATGCCGGCGTGATATATTCTCAAGCCGGCAGTTTTACAAAAATCCAAAAAAAATTAGCTTTAGTTTTCAAATTTGTGAATTTGAGGTTGAGAGTAACCAGTGAGCAACGGATGTACGTAGCTAGACTTATTTTATTTGAAAAACTAGTATTTTGGTGATGTAAGTGCGTTTGTATTTATTTGCCTAAATGATTTTTTGGAAACGTGTTTTAACGTTCTTTTTATAATTCGTTTGGAAAATATGGAACAATATTCGCATAGGTGGTCTATAGTAGCTTTATATATCTAAGTACATTAGAAATTAGAAGAAAGAATACTGGGTAGTCTGTGTGCTACGGAATGGTGAAAAGCCCGGCTTTATTACAAGCCTGAATTAGTGAAACAGGCAAGGAACAAGTATTGTGCTTAAAAGATGGCTTTAAAGGCAGCAGCGTCGTGGTCGATAGTCATTATCTTCATTGTTGGCGTATTGGTAAATTGTAGCCGAGTATGAACCCTTGCACGAATGACACGTGTCATCTCTTATCAAAGAGATTCTTACAAAATACAATACAAAACGAAGAAATAATTGGACAATGTAGTTGGTAGCTCTTACTACAATAATGCGGACTAGGATTTTAGAATATAAATATAAAAGCATCACGTCGTACTAGGACGTGTAAAACTATTCTTGGGTAACCGTACTGCATAACACTTTCGGAAGAGCACGAGAAAGAGAGAAGAGGCGAGGATCATACTATATTTACGAAAAAAATCTTACAACTATTTTATCATTTCTCCTATCATACCTCTCTTAACTTGACCTGAATCTCAAAAGTGAATCTCGACAAACAATCAAATTCCTAAATATTTACAACGGATAACTTTCCTTGGACCCATTATTGCATAACAGGGTGACTTTTCCTTCCACTTTGACATCTTCTTCGTACTATTTATAGTCTCTGCTTCCCTTTCAAAAATACCTGTGACAAATTTCCTGTTTACACCAATCGATTCATATTATTGTATAACGAATGCTTAGGCTAAGCGCAACAATTCCGAAATTTTAAATTCAATTCAATTAAATCCCTGTATTAAATTAAAAATCAAGAAATCCAGCGGCTCCAAGTCCGTTTTAATAGGCTGCAATGGGCCCAATGGTGGCCTCAGCAGCCGAGAGTTAAGTTTAATTTTACTTATAAATATTTTTAAACGCAGGAAAATTCAGTTTTTTAATATACATTTTAAACTGCGTTTTCTGCACACTTTCTTTGTATGATTCTCTTCCTCCAATCACAAATTCTTAATTGAGCCTCCTTTGACGCCTCGTTGTTAGTTAACCTAGTGAGAAACAGATTGTGTTATTAATGAATAGTCGACAAGTACAGAATCTCTTAGCTGAACGTTTAGACTAGGATTCGAGTAAGAAAATAAAAGTGCAATATTCTTATTTAACCCTACTGAAGCAACTACAGTAAGTAGTGTAGTACTGTACAATTATGTAGGCGTTGCACAAGCAAGCTGCGAGTTACTTTACGTTTCGTGAATATATTCTTTCCAGAAAAAAAAACTTATTTTGAACACCGATTTTTTGTTTTGTTTTAAGATGAAAATTTTGCTTTACAAATGCTATACAGTTCACACAACCTTTGTATACTTTTCCCTTCTGTATTGAATTTGAAAAAAAATAGATTTCTGTCTTTTTACCCGAACCCACGCTCTTGTTTCCGTTCAATTGTGAAATACAGTGACAGGAGTCTAATTCCTTCTCCTTCCGCTAATGTCTGAAACCTATACAAGTCAAGATTGTGATCTGATGCGAATTGGAAAAGTAGATTTTTTAAATAACATTTCTTGGCAAATGAAAAATATTACAGTTTGAACATATTCCTTGTTTCTCCATTCGATCTACCGACTCCTAACATCCTTACTTTTGCACTAAACGCTCCGAGTGTCAGAAGAACCGAGTGCACGGAACTCGGCACTACTGTACTAAATAACTTATCCACTTGTCTGTAAATGACAATTTTTTTTAGATTTGATTCTTATTTTAAGGGTACCGGTTTTTTGGGTGTATTTTCAAGTGAATTTCCTTGGTTGTGAAGGTTGTGTTGCGAATCTTTAGGACTTACTTACAATGTACTTGGTTAGTTAGTTGCGGTATAATGATTAATATTTATTGTGTCCACTTCTCCACGGTATTTGTAGAGGTACGCACTTGTTATTCCAGTTTCATCGGAACGGCTTTCGTTGCCCCTAACCTACCTAGTGTATGATTTATAATGCTACTCGAGTAGTAGAAAATACTCTCAGAATTCCATTTTGATGATTGTACTTTTCCTTAGAATTGATTTAATCCTTCTAGGAGCCAGATATAAAGGGTATAATGGTGAACTGAGTTTATTCTTATTTATGGTGTAGTCTATTTTCCCTTACAACATTTTCTCTCCAATATTCCTATTATACATCGGAAATTAAGTAGGTTAAGTGCTAGAGCAAAAAAATAAAAACTTAATTTAAAAATTATGTTCCTTCGTCGTCTTCTACATCAGCACTACAGCTCCACTTTATTCCGCGTTGAGCATAATATCGCAAATCTAATTAGAAGCTTCAGACTCCGACTCCGGTTTTCATTCTTGATTCAGAATTGAGATAGTAAGATTCAGTTGAACAAAGTTGGGAACAGTTGCAAGTTTTCTTTAAATAGAAGTGTTCGCATTACAGACGCCTCATTTGTTTCAAAATTCCGACACCCACGTTCAACAAAGGTCAAAGAAATCCGAAATAAAATCTCGGTAAAATTAGCCAAAATACATGGTTCTTCTAGTGTTGAGGAGAGACAGGCGAAATATATACCCGACGAGAACCAGCAGTAGCGTTGTTTGTCACATTCATAACTCAAAACAGAAAGGAACTATTTTTGTATTGGTAGGGGCAGTTACTGTATTTATACATACGAGATGTGTTAGAGTCCATACGCGCAACTGACGGTGCCGAATATTGAATATTTTACGTTGAAACGTTACTTTGTATTGATACGAGAAGAAGCGGTTTAGGCGAGCGTTAGCGTGATCGAGTTCAGATTCAACAATTATAAGCAAAAGAAACTCAGCTATTTTAGATGTCATCTTTAAAATAGGTCGATATTAGACCATTCGAAATATTACAATGGTCTTAGATCACGATAGTCCGATTTCACGTGTAATACTGTATGTGATATAGAACAAATACAATGACTGGCGAATGTATAGCTATCTAAATTCAAAGCTTCAAATTCACTGAATTCTCAGGTTGGCTTCAACAATTCCACGTCGAATTTGCAGAGGAGGAAGGGAAATCATTTTGTATTTCGGAGCTGCTGATTTGTTGGCAACATGTGATATCTTCTTGACAGAAATAAATAATAAATGTACTCGTTTGAGTCGCCTCGTCAACAACAGCTGGAAAGGAAATGGAACCAGTCATGATTGAGATTGGGAATATAGAATATAAATAACATATTAACCCTTATCCGTCAGTTTCCTCTCGATCATTCACACGTTTTATTAAGCTCTAATAGTAATAAAAGTTAGTCATTGCTGGAACATCAACAGTAGACTGTCAATGTCAATTCGTAAAAATCTCCATATTTATACTTCACATTCAAAGATACATATTTAACTGGATCATATAACCTTCAATTAACATAAGCAAACAATTAAGACTCAGTCAACATAAGCTGCATGTCAGCCTGGATTTGCTAACACTAAGTCTCCCACTATTACGTAAACATACATGGAAACCTGTACAAAGAGCTTTTAGATGATTCTATTGCAAATATACGGTATCACAGTTGACTTTGGACTTGCGGCTGACTTTTGACTTAAACTTGCAGCATCCTCCGTGGACTTTTATCAAACAACAAAATAATACACGAGGGACGAAATTACGAAAGTATTACGACGGGTGATAAATATTAATACTAGGAAGTAAAGAGGTATTAAGCACATTGCAACTGAAGTGCGTCTTATTTGTGAACCATTTTTGTTCAGTTCCGATCATTTGGATTAGAAGTCGACAGAGTTTGCCTTCATTGCTTCGAGTGAAAACTCTCTTTGCCATCCGATGTTCCGAGCAGTTTTCCCAAATCAGATTCCCCGCCTGCTCTACAAAAATGCAATATTTTGTTGCATTCCCATGGCTTGAATTGAATCATTTGTAAATATTATCATCCCTATGCCTCGTCAGTTTAGAATATATTTAGACACACCGACTAGACTCTCTAATTCATCCATTGAAAATATTCATATAAGAGTACTTACGCGGGCTTTTTGAAGTCCCTTTTCAAATCTAGCTGCTGCACTCTGGCATAAAGACCAGATCCGAAAAGTACAATGAAATTAGACATCCACCATGCAAATGTCTTTGTGTCGTCGTAGGCATGTACAGCCAGAACAGTCTGAGCACAAGCTTTAGCTGTTCCAGAGATATTGTGAGTCAGCGGAGAAGTCACCTGGAAGAACAGTGAACAGTGAAACAGTATCAACTGCAAGTTCAGAATATTTCAAGTGATAACAAAAGCTCTCTTTTGAGCTACCTGGATTTGAAGTGCTGTTACGAATCCGATGGCCACACCACAGAAACCACCCACCACCATCAAAACCCAAAAGGTTGTCTCCAACATTTGCCCCACGAATATATTGTCTGGCAGTTCTCGGTTCATAAACATGACAGGAATGAAGAGAAGCATGGCGTTAATATTGTTGTAGAGATTGAGCGTTAGAACACTATTCTCAACCATCGGCAGGACCTTTTTCGTGTAAATCGAGTTTAAGGATACGAAGCAGGAAGACAGGGCACCGTAAACAACTCCTTGCCATGTAATCACTCCTATAGTTCATACAATGAGATCAGTAATAGATATTCATCATGGTCCCTGGGTAGGTATCAACCGCTTCGCGTTCAAAAATCTTACCATGAATACCTTCTTGATCCATTCCAACGAAATATCCGGCTGTAATAATCCCGCAACACATGATTGCGCGTCCTGATACCCTCTGATCTGTAAACAAAAGGAGTGCAAATATGTGATATGCTCAATATATAACATAGCTTATGTGTAACCTTGAACATTATGAACATTGATGGTGGGAAGCCCCGAAGCCGTAACAACCCTGGGAATCATTGAAAATTGAAACCCAACGGAATCATTCAAAGGTGAAACACTTTACTCGGACCCGAACTAGACTTTTGTTCAACATCTCCATGTTTGTGAATTGTAAGTATATAATAGATGTGCATAGATATATTTACTATATAATACTTAAAAACTTACGCAGAATCGTGAACGTGAAAATGACGTTGGTTACGGTGGTCATAGACCGTGCCAAATAGTAGAACGCCACACCAACATACTTCAGACATAGGTTGTTGAATCCAATCATGGCCACAAAAATTATTGAAAGTGGTAAAACCTAAGAATTGAAGATTCGTCAAAAAAACCACAAAGTCAAAGGTAGAGGCATGGACAGAGGAATTTGAATCATAAATACTAAAGAAAACACAGAAAATATAGTTCTTATTAGAGTAAATACATAAAATATAAAATGCTAACCTTGATAAGAGTCCAAAAGCTCAACGGAATACGGGCAAATTCCCGCAAGTTGCAAGACGCCGTAAAGCAACCAACTACTTTTAGAATCAAGCAGACTGCTACCGTAAATACACATTGAAACCAAGTCACAAACATTGGAGCATCAAAGTCCTGGCGGCCACTCAATAGTGTCTTGTTTACAAACACGGTCAGAATGGATATGAACCTAAACAAGAGCAGTGTAAGGTCAGAATATTGAAATTGTTCGAAGAAAACTTAAACATGGTAAGTTCACAAGATTAGATTTACTCACCAATAGGCGCTTACAACAAAGGTGATGTGAATATATTGTTGAAACAACGTGTCATACTTCAATTCAGTATTTTTCGGACCTCGACGGTCACGATCGTGTGTCGGGAGCATCTTCTTCACTTGCGGCCTGCACGTCAACTAGAAAAATAGAAGAGCTATATAATATAGTATCAATTTCCGGTCTCAATAAAACTCACCACCTTCCACCACCTTCACCACCCCACAGATGGGTAGTTTTTTTTCGGGTGGATTGGACCAAAGGGCCGCCGGTTTGAAAAATTTCTAAGTATTTATTCCGGTAGGTTGGTAGAGAACCTTGTGACCATTGACCTTTACGACGAAATGACCCTAACAAAAGTTGTATAAGCAACTTTTGTTTGAACAATTTTTCTGTAAAGTGCCTGATTCAGGTCACAGGTCATGTTAAAGTTGGTCACCTTAGAACTGACCTATGACCTGAACCAGGCACTCCACAGAAAAGTTGTTCTAACAAAAGTAACTTTTGTTAGGGTCATTTCGTCGTAAAGGTCAAGGGTCACAAGGTTCTCTACCAACCTACCGGAAAAAATACTTAGAAAAACCGGCCATTTTTTGGTTCAATCCACCCGGCTTTTCGGAATACCTAATCTAACTCAACCTATGAGAAAGTCACATGTATGAGTTGGTGAGGGTGGTGGTGGAAGGTGGTGAGTTTTAATGAGTCCGTCAATTTCGACACGAGCTTAGCTTAGGCTAATTTAGAACCGGGAGCCCTTCGGAACCAGGTTAAACGAAACTACTAAGTTGTAAGGACATGCTACGGTACGGATAATGAAGGTCAATCACTGACAATACAAAGTTGACACCGGATACGACGGAAAATATCCATTGTTCACGTGAAGTAAAGCCACCAGTCAGTAACACAAACAACGTAAGATACTTATGGTTATGTTTAATATACCAATACAATATATCAAATGCGACGCCAGCCAACAGAATAAAGACAGTAACAGAAGTCAGAAGTCATTCATAAGTGAAGTTACACAGAATTACTATAAAATCTAAAAGGCAGAAGAAGGTTCAAATGTCAAATGAATGTCATGTATTTCATGGTTGATAAAATGATAAAGGATTTCTTTCGCGAATCGTTAGAAACATCAAACATAGAAATATTAATTATCCTATCCCTAATCTGTAATCCCTATTCTGTAATCTTCCCTAATTCATAATTATGTCCCATGTCCCATAATCCTTCATCCCACTGACAACTGATGACTCGTCGGACGCTTTGAATTACCGTTCTTAACAAGTTGACCCAGGAAGAACAAGCTTTGCTACGTTAAGTAACAACCTTTGTCCCCACAAGTGCAAAGTGACAGGAGTTCGTGAACAAACAGTAATAAATAATAATAGATAAACACTTTCACTTTACCTTTACAGAAAAAGATTGGTCGGTTCGTTGTTGTTGGTGGCAGTTTAGGTTCGCTGGAAAGAAATCATCCAAATTGTAGATGAAGGATGAACTGACAAGTGACAATATAATGAATGATGTCTCAATTCAATTTCAATTGTACATTGTAGTATAATGTATTATGTACTGTATTCTGTATTAAGTTAAGTATGTATTGTTTTCTTAAAGTTAAAGTTGCTGCTGCTGCTGCTATGCTTCTGGTCCGGCGCGGCGGCCTATTCATTTTTCCTCCAATTCTGCTCTCACCAAAAAGTCAGACGTCCGCGGCCCAAGTTGAAGAAATTAGAAGTGTGCGGCTAGCAAATGATACTGGACTTGGGACTTACCGCCCTACACTAGCAGCAATCAACATACTTGAATTAGTAAATAATTGTAAGAAGCATATTAAAAATATTCCTTATTCGAATTTAAAATAACGTTCACTTAAGGAATTTCTATTTCCGACTAATTTACATCTGGATGACAATGATAACAAATGCTTGCGAGTTCAATACTAGGGGTCTAAATACTTACGACAATGCAATGTACAATTATTTACGTAACGTATTGTATCTTACTATTTCCTTGATCTTTTATTGAAAATTACATATCTATGCTATTCCTTTGAAATTTCCACGTAGGACAAAGTCGAAATAAATAATGTCTTTGGAACGTAATAATAGTAAATATTAACGAGTAACTAAGTCGCCAAGACCGAAGCTTTAGTCGTCACACGTGATTTGGAATGAATTAAATCGTATTCTTATTTCGTCCATATGGATTCTTTACAATGGAATCCTGGTCATTAAACTTCCCCGAGTCCCGTGGTTTCAGTATCAACAAAAGACTCCGGTGCCAGAAATCAGTGTTCAAAATGAAAGGTCTCAAAATGCAGCTAGCAGGAGGCTTGAGGAGGGTTTTCAAATTCTAAAATTAACAATGTTCATCTTCCCTTTCCCGGGTTTCGTGGTGGTAGAATTTCGGTCGGTAGTAATATAAAGTATGCAGTCCACCTAGACTATACTACCTTTTAGTCTTCTACTTTTCGTCAATTCTTAATTTGCCAGAGGTTGCAGGAGCTTGTAAGTTCAAATAAAATTCAGCCCTGTTGTATCTGAAAATCTGCATTCCGTTCCGTACCCAATTCTGGTTTGTTTCCGGCCGGTTAATGGACCAATTGCCATTGACAAACTGGATATATCGACCAACTTGATTTATTGACCGACTTATTTGCCCGATTTCAAAATCACCGATCTTGTTCATTGACCGACAGGATGTTTGACTCTTAAAAGAATAACACCAAACGTGATTTTTTTATTTTGAGCCACACTTTATTTTAATTCGAGTGAACTAGGCAATTGAGAACTTGAAAATTAATGCTAAAGAACGAAATAACATAGTGCATGCTTGATTCATTATATTTGTGCACGCAAGAAGAGACGGACTTCAAGTAGCATGTTGTACGACTCAACTATATTGCGAATTTGTATATTCAGGAGTATATACTTTTTCTTTGCCTTTCTCAAGTCCGCCTGGAAGTTGTCACATTGTATTTCTCAATAGTTTTGTTCGGAAGGTCGCAGCATTTCAAGGCACTTCCACATGCTCGGATGAGAACCGCCGAGGAGATTAAAAATTAAGCTTAAAAAGATTTTCCATAACCTCCTTATCATAGCCATAAAATTAAGATGGTAATACACAAAGATATAGACAATCTAGCCATGTTTGGTTTATGTAAATTCTCTTATTTCATATCCACAATCGGTCAAACATCCTGTCGGCCAATGACCAAGATCGGTGAGTTTGAAAGCGGGCCAAAAACGTCGGTCGCAAATCCCTTAGGTCAATGGCAATCGGTCCATTAACAGTAGACCTTCTGCTTAGATGCCATCACTCAACTACTGCTTGCGTGATTTTGGATTTTACATGGTATTTAGGAATTTAGGTACAACTGTTTCTGTTTTCAGTTTTTCCTTTTTTGAATCTGGACTGG
>JAQFYU010001511.1:0-14604 GCA_034694905.1 Ceratophysella granulata
TGGTTCAATTCGCAGCTATGCTTCAAGCGTACCGCTTCGGTGACATTTAAACTCGTCGCTCTGTACAGGGTGGATACGATATATCATAATTGTCGCCCTTTCCAGAATTCTGCTGCACGAATTATAGAATTGAATACCTTGTAATTCTGGTTCATGTTGATTGGTTCAAAAATTAAACCTGCTGGAGAAGCTTGGAAATATGTTCTGATATTAGAAACTGATTTAAATACACGATATGTAAAATTCTAAAAACAATTAAATTTTTAGCATTACAATAGCAATTACATCCTGAAATCTAGTACCTCCTATGATACAATATATTATTTTCCTAAAATATCTCTGTTGCTAGGAAATTAACCCTTCGTAGCTCGAAAAATAATTCCATAATCAGCTTTAAAATCCGTAAAACTTTAAAACCTCCTTTAATCGGTTACATTATTAAAGAAACAGATTTTCAAGTTGTTTGGAAATCCGGTGACAATTTTGACTTGATTATTGGTCATATCTGTAGATGCATGTGACGTGCATAAGCGGTATATTGTACTCGTGACTGGACGCGCACGGCCTCAGCCTAGCAACAGAATTAATGAAAATATTGAACAATAAATCCTCTGATTAGTATCACAGACAAGCTGAATGTGTGTTGTGTATGTACGTATTTGGTAGCAAATACGATTTAATACCTCTTTTTGCCTTACACGATGCCAAAATGTGGTTTTATTAAGAGATTCTTGGTGGTAAAGTTTTCATGGAACATTTTATGATTGGACATTGGACATACCTATTGAATCTCAAAGATTCATTGCCCTCCCTTTTTTATGAGTCTTAACTTTAAGATAGGTGAACTCTATGTTGAGGTCAGGTCCCTTAATTCTAAATTTTGAAATTTATATCTCTAAGTTATATATTTATATGTTAAGTTAAGGGAGTGTATCGAATGCATTGAACAACGGCCGAAGCTAAATTTATTACCTAAATTTTTGTTATTCACTAAGTTTAAGCATGCATTTTTTGCAGCAAACAGATACCTGGTGGAAATTCCAGTCAGCCAAGTTGTGCAAATCACAATTACAATAATGAAAAACATTGAAATGAAATCTAGTGGCCACGTTTTAATATTCCAAAAAAAAAACACTGTTAGCAAAAGTTATTGAATAGAAAACTAGGTAAATTGAGCATCTGTAAATGCAACATGACCGGAACAGAGAAAAGCCTTGTAAAAGTCCAAGTATGACTTGATGTCAAGTCAATCCCTTATCAATGTGTTTTGGGTCCAGAGAGCGGAGAAAGCAGCTCTTTCCTTTCCCTGTCCGTCCTGCCTTGGCCTGGGTTGGACCTCATAAGTAATTTTCCTTTGGTTAGTTGGGAGATAAATAAAACAATTTTTATGGAGGCCGGAGAATGATTCTTTGAGGAGAAAAGGATGAAAAAAAAAAGGTCAGAAGAGACTCTTTTTGAGGAAATAAATTTCTTTATAGTCAGGAAAGGAGCCGTGTGTTGTTA
Source organism: Ceratophysella granulata (assembly GCA_034694905.1). Lineage (NCBI taxonomy): Eukaryota > Metazoa > Arthropoda > Collembola > Poduromorpha > Hypogastruridae > Ceratophysella > Ceratophysella granulata. Next base: position 1,504 of record JAQFYU010001511.1, read on the forward strand.
CCTCTCTGGCTCACTTGGCCCCAACTCTGAACGCCGAGCGAGCAGGAAACTAACCTCTGGACTCCGTAAGGGAGACTCAGGTCCAAAATTTGAGGAGCGGAGACCAATGTGGACTATATAATGGGATTCTGGAGATATCATGGAGAAAGTATACAGACCAGACAGACCAGACCAGGTTCTGGACTGGAGACGGGAGTGAGCGGCGGTCGAAAGAAGGAAAGAAACAGATAGGAAATGAGTTTAGAGAGAGAGGCGGATTCCCAGCGGGCATCATTCTGTGGCTGTGATAATCACAAAAAGGGGACTTGCAGGATGAACCCCAATGGGCAATGAGACGCTGAGATGGATAGAGTTACCAAGAGGAGACGTAAGATCAACATCTTCCGTTCACATGGCAACCAAAACCTGAAACACAGCCAGGTCAGAGAACCGTGTGTAAACAGACCGAGAGTGCACAAGGAAATAAATCAAAACCAGTGAACGCATTAAAAAAGTGATGAGTTGAATGAAAATGGAAACCAGGGGAATTGTAGGTATACTCAATTCAGACCCGCCGCAATTAGCCCCTGTTATCAACTAGAAGCCCACGCATCAGTGCAAAACAAGGATATGTCATTGAATATTACATTGCTATTACTTACATACATGCTTATTTGTAGAAATCGTTATTATATGGGTTAAGCGCTAGAGCAGCTGATTTGCTGTGGCTAGAGCCCGTCGCATCAGCCATGCCTTTCTAACGATGGACAGTAACAAAAGAATTTCGGATTTGGAATTTCGTTCACAACGGGACGGAGACGGAGAAACATGTAGACTCATTAAAGGCTGTTAAGTAAATAGATTGTACTAGTTGAAGATTCGTGGAGAATTGCACTATGCATGTTTGTATAGTTAATTAATTCGATGAGGCACCATATTCTAATGTACGTATATTATGAGATAACATATTCATATGGGATTTGATTTGATATACAGAGTGGCAACGATAATTGCTTTCGCTAGAAATTCAGCTACTATTGGTACCAGCAACCTAGAGATACTTGGCAGTATATGTTGTCGTTTTTGAAAATATGACTCATAAACGGAGAATAGATACTTACGTAAGATAAACTTTTTCAACTTCATTCGGACTCAATCCGAAACTTCGGATCTGCACCGATCATGACTTCAGGAGCTCAGGGATACGTCAATATTTTTAAGTATTTTCAATATTTGGGCAAATACGTAAGTAATCAATATTTACGTAAGTTTTTTGCCGATTTAAAGAAAATATCACTTTTTTATCCATTTTTGCTTCATTTTTTGGCAAAATTACGAAATAGTCTCTGAGGATAATGTATGATGTACGGAATTTTTGATTTCGAGCAGCATGTTCAACAGCGGAGAGCGAAAAGTTGTCATTCTAATTTCCTAGGCTCATATTGACCCTTGCCGTGTTTCATTGTATTGTTCACTTGATTTTTGACTGTAAAAATGTAAAATCAAGTGGTTTTATACCAGAGCACTTCTTGTGTCGTATAGAGCGGAGTAAAGATATTCAACTCCCAAACTGATTTGTCGTTTGTCGCTAAACTTGAGAAACGACGACACCTATGTACTTCAAAACAGTTGTTGTACAGACGTTCACAAAAAGAGCATTGCTCGTAATTGAATGTTCCGTTCCAAATTTATACACAGAAGCAAAAGATGTTCGGTTTCACCCAAATTAAAACAAATTAAATACGAAATCTAAGCAAAACAAATTTTGCCGTAATGTTTGAGTTGTTATCAAAATTGCGAATTCCTATGACATTGACATTACTTAAGACTGTACGAATCCGAAAAATTCTAACTGAGAGGTTCGATGAGGGAGTGACGAAGCAATTAGCTGCTGGGACATTTGTAGTGCAAGCAGAGTCACAACTGCTTAATGAAATTCCAAGTTTGAAGACTGTAAAATTCTAGACGGACAAAATTATGCAAGGCAACTCTCAAATTATCGAACTCTAATTCGGTATTTTCTTTGAAATATGCGCCATAATTTCCAATTATTCATATATATATATATATAGATATATTATATACAATTATTCAAAAGGATATTTGGCACATGAAATCAATCTGCTTAATCGATTGAAATATGCGACATTGACCTCAACGGGAGCTGAAATGAGCTTCAACGCCTAATACTACTGCTTCATGATTAGATTGAAGAGGGAAATGACCACGAAATACTTCTAAATGCATTTGCTTTGTCAGATTTAACGCATAACTTAACTAACTCTAAAATATAGCAGTATATAGTCCTCAAATTTGACGAAATTTGATCAATATTTACGTAAGTAAGTCAATATTTACGTAAGTTTTTTCGGGTTTTTCGTCAATTTTTACGTAAGTTTTTGGCCTGTTTATCGTAAGTAAATATCTATACTCTGCTCATTAAATTATGAATTTGTTTAGCATTTTGAAAAAACTTGATATTTCTTAACAATTTTCAGTTATACTGCAACAATTAGCGATATGTTAACATGGAGCATGAGTCCCAGGCTCCAGCGATATTTTGTGAAGAAAAAAGAATATTTGGCAAATTATTTTCGTAAAACTCCATCCGAACTTAAGACTAATTTCATTAACAAATATTTTTAAAAATATAAGAATTGCTCAAGCTTTCAATTTTTTTTTTAAATTACAATTTTCTTGAAACGGTAAAAAGGTTTAGAAAAGGCTCAGGTCTCAGTTCTCTTCCTCGTCGGGTTGCAATGTTTTTCGAAAAGAGGGCTAATTTATCGTACGCACATCGTTTATGACTTCTGATTTTTGAAGTAATTTCTGTATTCAAAGATGTTCTGCAACTGTATTTCTATTTTCAAGTAAAGATCTCGGCTTTCACTACTTTCATAGAATTCTAAATCCAAAGTAGTTCATAAAGACAACATTCTCGGTGGTTTTAGTGAAAGTTTTAAAGGCTAATTGAGCATGTTCATGCAAATTGTGAATATTGAGCTAAATTGGTGCAATATTAAATTTCCTGACTCCATATTTCCTTATCATAATCTTTAGGGGTAAAAACTAATGCAGCATGTATTTTATGAGAAGACGGGAAAATAAGTTTGAAAGGAAAGCTCTGTTTGACAAGAATTCCGTGTTCCTCTCTCCCCTTCTCAATCTCCTTCCATTGAGTCGGAACTAAATCACCCTCAAGCTCAGATGTTTCACCGGAAATCTAATTATTTCAACCTTCATTCTTCTACTACATGTTACATTAAACTTCATCATTATTAAAGCATCGAGTTTCTGGATTACTTCGACTCTGACCTTGGGCTCTGGAGTCAGTTCCGTCTGTCTCTTCTCAACTTTATCCTTTCAAATGGGAATTTCCCCCTGTGATATCCGAAGGGGCCTATGATGGTTTGGGGTCGTTGCATTTTCTGCAAGTGTCACTGTTTAAGCAATCGGTTATTCGGTTACAAGATATTCGTTAAAATCATTTCGAAAATATGTTGAGAAATTAAAAATTAGGACAGGTTTTCGAATTGGCAAAATTTCTGATTCAGTGTAAGAATTAGTTGGCAGGAACTGAGAATGTTTTAGAAGCCTTAGAATATATTTCATAAAAGCACAGACATCACAGCACCGCACTTGTTCGTCTGCAGCATAGCCGATTTAATTGTAAGTTTAAAAAACTAGGAAAAAAAACCCAATGTTGACGAACAAATAGATTTTATGAAATATTTCTTGGGATAATTGTCTGTTCTGGCTAAAAATTTCCAGTACCGTTAATTTTATTTTCCATGCTTTCTAAATTTTAAGCCTGTTCAATCCATCCTTGACCACCGGCTCATATTTGCCAATACAAATTTTAAATTTTAAAAATGCATATGAATTCACAATAATATTTGTTTACCTAAAATTAAGTTCGTTCAAATCAAATCAATCCAAACAAGAAATCATTAATTTTTTGAGGCCGAGCTTCCGCCACCAGATTTTTATTTAGGATCCCATTTCATATTCATGTGAAGAGAAGAAATTTCATTTTGTAATTTTAGCCGTTGAGGCATGAGGTCGGCTGGGGGTAGAAGAAAGGGTCCCGGACTCAAGCCCTCAACGACTTTACACAATTATTGTTCCACTGTCATTCAGATCTTGAGAATATTTGGAAGGCTTAGTAATTTAATTAAATAAGACCTGGTGTCTCAGTCTCCCGCTCGCTCTTCTGATCAGCCTAAAAATATTTTCCCTAATTCAGAGACGGAGAGTAATTGGAGACTGAGGAAACTCCTCAGTTCTCTTGCCAAGTGGGAATAAGTGAGAGGCATTTGTAAGAATAGCGGAGGCAGTGGGATTAGTTAGATTGAAAAGAAGTGATTTGTTTGAGTAAGTCCAGGATCCACTACCTTAGATATATTAGATATACCTACAACACAACGTTCAACGATTCGACCCTCTATAGACCATCCTCCCTAGCAACACCTCGCCATTCTATGTTTTGCACCCAGTGTCATCCGCACACAGTCAATTAAGCATGTATGACGTATACTGTATTTTACTGAATTTATTTGACAATTTTGTCGTCGCATAATGCTGTATGTTGAAAATTCAACGAACCGACAAGTAGTTTGAACAAAAACTGTGAAAAGCATAGACTCAAACCGATTGTATTTGGCTACAACTTGAGCTTTCGCTGCCATAATACCACAATTTAAACTCGTTGCTTTAGTCTTAGGTTTTTTTGTAAATAACTGATGAAAAAGCAAATACAATTTGCTGAATTTGGAGAAAAGTTAACCTTGTCCGTTCTACTCAGAATAATTTCCTAAATTTTCCACCATAAAGACGTGATCCACATGTGTTCAGTTCAATCGTAAAAAATGCCCCAAAAATATTCAGAAGCAAGGACTCTAAAATTTCAAAGATTTTGATGCTAAATACAAAATATTTTACTAAACTCGTATGAAAAATTGTCCATATAAATATTTTCATCCAATCTTTTGTTCTCAGTAATGCAGTTGAGATGTGAGTTACCTAACCTGTGGTGAATATTTCAGCCCAATTCATTTATTTTTGTTTTTTACAATTTTTCACATATCAATCAAAACTTATGGCAACGCGGACCGTGGTGGACCGTTTTGAACAATTTTTAATTTACCGGGATATCAGGCGGTAATTGTCGGTGTACCACCATGATGATGCCTCTGCTTGGCTGTTAGAGGAACCTCAGAAGCTGGATCTTGTTGTAAGATGCTTCACAGCGACAGCAGAATTTGGAAAATTGGATGAGATCAGACAGCGAGAAAAGGTAATAAAGAACCGTGGGCTTGGGAATAGGAAAAATGAATGCAGTTAATTGAAGGTGACAATGAAATGTTGTGATCGAAACGGGAAAGCACGAGCTCCAGATAACGATGTTCTACCCAAACTCACCCTCCCTAACACAAATAGCTCAAAGCCTCACCCTAAGGAACGAGATTCCGTACAGGCTATAGCTGCTGTATTTCATTCATTGATCTAACTCTATTCCGAACATTCTTTAGTTCCAAGCACTTAGTATCCTAATTAATTTGAAATCGTGTAAAGCTTTGATATGGTAGAAATAACCCACTTCCAGGTTCGATGTTAACAAAAATGAACAAAATGTGATGACAGTAATTTGTAAATTTTGGAATTTAGGTAGATTTGATTTTCGTTGAAAGATTCAAGGGAATATTTTGTAAAAAAATGAACTAGGTCCCACCCACTGTAAATAAAATGCCAGATTTGTATTATTTTACCATAATGCATAACATTTTAATTTTAAACCATCCCACAACTTCTTCCGGCGATTTGTGTTTTGATGTGCGTGTGTGTGTGGCTTGTTGAAATCTGTAAATTGGAATATATCTATATATCTGTGTTATCTACGTGGCTTGTAGCAGGTAGCAACATAGCGGTCTGCTAGTACAATTGTTACTTTCTTTGTTCTGCTGTGATATAATATCATACTCCTTGCATGGTTCTTTTAGGAGCAACTAAATTTAAAGTTAAGGTTGTAAAAATGATCCGTATTTTGTAACGCAACACCTTGATGAGTTTACTTAAACGTGTCGGTCACGCTGGGTGTGCCCAGCCCACGTTAACCGTTAAACGTTAACCAAAGGTGTTTTTGGAACGAGGCAACTGGGAAAAGCGTGATGACCTGATCAGGTGAGGTCATGATATGTGAGGAAGGTGGTCGAAGTGGGAGTAAACAAATGAACTGGGTCGTATGACAAGATGATGTGAGAAAGACAATATTTGTGGAGCGGGGGAAAAGAGTCATGTGCTCAGACGTTTGTTGGGTGAAAAGAAAACAGAAGAAAGCGGAGGGTAATGCAGGGCCTGAGGAAAGGCTTTTTACTTTTCCGGTCCCAGAAGAAGGGAGGTCAGAACGTGAGAGAGTGGAGACAAGACAAAGGACTTGTTTCACCATGAACCAAATTAGTTTTTTAGAAGGAAATATAACCCTTCTGCCGACTTTCCCCTTTCCCCACGTCTCCACAGCCCAACTCACTTCCAACAAATACGGCTCTAGTCAGCAAGAACGAAAACAAAAGGTCGTCAGGAGAAAGTCGGTAGAAGCTCAAAGGACTTGATGTCGAGACATGCCGTGGAGGCGTACTGAGACATTTTCGAACACATGCTATATTTTTTAAAGTTTTCTTAAGGACTAAGGACGATTGTCTCATTCCAATCAAAACATTCTTGTATTCATTCTAATCCAGAACAGGTGATCAACGTTTCATCTGATCTTTAAAGCATAATTTAAAGTACAATTTAATTATCGTCAATATTTTGAATTTTGAATACTCTTTCTAATTTGAGGGAAAGTGACTCTCTCAATCTCATTACAATATTTTAAATATTGTAATCTGCAACCCGAGATCAACAAGACAAAGGAAGACGTTAATTTTCTTTCAACATTTCATATCCTATGAAAATATTTTGTTTACTAGCTGAAGCTGAATCAGCACATAGGCACTGACCTGTGTATTGAATTGAGTTTGCCAAATGTATTTCATGCAATGTTTGTTTCGGTATCAAAGCCTTCACATGCCTTCACGTTTGAATATTGTCATTATATCGGAATATTTGATGCACCAAATCTTATGATGTCTACGACGATGTTGCCAAGAGCATTGGTCACTTCCACTGTCAACCGTGTTATAAAGTTATTGTGAGACAGATACATAGATACACACAACCACGCATCCGTATAAAACGTGACTGTTTGGAACTACGTTTTCAGGACATTCGTCATTGGTAAAGATGTTGACAAAGTTGTGTGACAGATGCATGCACAGATACAGATCTTCTCTTCATTATATAATGTGATTATTCAATCGCCTGAATTAAATTACTACTGGCATTTGGATCTCTTAAGTATATCGAAAAGCACAATACAACACCAATAGGCTTATCGATGTAATATTCAGATTCCATATCAGATTAATTGCAATAGTTACAAGTTAATCACTCTGTATAATTTGCTGTTGCTGTGTATCGGTGTATGGTGTATTGCATGTATGAAACATATGTATCTCTGCCACACAACAACTTTGTCAACAAGGCTACCGCTACCAGTGATCAATATCTTGGTAACTGGCAACATAATCATACATAATTCAACTTCTCTTAATTCTTAATTCCAAAAATTTACAAATCTAGCTATGCCCACCGCCGTTACAAAAACTTACATTGAGGTATTGAATGTTGACTCTGCTGCCATAGCAAAAAAACCAAAATACAACGTTTTGTAATTAATATTTTTAAGTTGATATTCACGGGCTTCAAAAAAAGTTGCGGTGTGACAGACTGTTAATACTGATTGTAATCCGCTTAATATGCAAATTCACAACTCGGTTGTGAGTAGATCGGGCAACTACTGTAGTTATTTCATATTTCTAAGCCATCCCTCATGAACAAAAGTAAACACTAATACTTGTACATAGAAGTAAATACAGTTTGTTTTGTACTGATATTGGAATTATCAGTGCATGTGAAGAGGCTTCTGGATGGTTCTCTCCAGCAGAAGTTCAGCCGTATTTTTGGATTCGAGTTTGGAAGCGTCGATGTTGAGAGTTTTGGCTCCCTGCTCTCCCTACGTCGTCTCTCTATCAGACATTAGAATAGCGGCCGCCCATTCAAGTCGAGAATAATGGTGGGGAACAATAAATATCACTCTCGTTCCCTTCTTTAATTAAACACATAGGACGGGCATCGGCAGCTCAAGGCTGAAGGAAGACGGCTGAATGCATTTTCCGCACTTCAAAACCTCGGGAGCTCCGTCTCCTTGCGGAATGACAATTTATATCTCCTCTCCAGTTACATTATAACCACAACCTCTGCCAATTCCACTGTCATACTTTATTGTGAACCTAACAAGTCCACACGGGAACTTGACGGCTGGTGAAAGTTGAGCAGCTCCGTTTCAGACTCTTCCCCTCGTTTACTTACGAGAATTGAATAGAAGGCCTCTCACTCCTGAACATTAGTATAAGTTTGGGTGAGAGACTCTGACACGATTTAGCACTTGACACTCTCAATTGTCTTTAATGCTACACATATTTTCTCTCCCATCCAGTCAGGATCCATCCTTGCAGACACGCATCCACAAATACAAGATTTTATTATTATGCGGACTCTCTGACAGATTTATGAATCCATTGGATTACGGAGAAACAGGGTTCATTTTATTTGTGGTGACAAATATATAAGGAAATCCGTTTATCGAGAGTCCACTCCACTGTCTTACATTTTTTAATATTCTAAAAAGGCAAGCTGTGAAACAGGTACGAGCACCCCTTTTAGGCTCGATTATGTGACAATTGTTTGGATATGAAAGATTTGTTAAATATTGTTAGCATTCATCGCATTGAGTTGGGTTAGGTTAAGTTATGCATATTTTCAACCATCCTATCTTATAATGAGCTGTTGGGCCTTGTAGATTCTGTCACACAACAACTTTTGTCAACACCGTTATCACTTATCACTGACCGATGTCTTGGCAACATAATAATTTGACACGATTTAATTTATTCTAATTCTGGATTCCAAATATTTAAAATGTTTTGATGCTCACATCCGTTACAAATAACAGGACTCGACTGTTATAACAACATAATATGCAAAATGAGTCATCGAAATTAGTATTTTAGAATTAATATGAAATGGTCCATGAAACATATTGATGAGATGTAAAACAGATGCATATTACACAACACTACCGATGGAAACTCGATTATTTGCGCGTTCAAAAATTCAAAACTCAGGTACAGATCAGTCAGTGATACTATCACTGACAAATGGGTCAGCTGGTTATATGATACGGCTGTCTGGTTTGTGATAGGTAGAGCTAATGTTACACTAGTTATCCGTTAAAGTTAAAATCGATGATATTATTCCAACGTTATAAAAGGGCATCCGTAGCAACGTATTATACTTCCACCATATTAGCATCAAATAGTAACTAATTTTCGCCAGCCCAACTGTCCCCGCCCAACTGAGGCCCGTCTAATGGCCCCCGCCCAGTTGCCACCTTACGGTCAGGCTTGTAGCTCCCTGCACATGTTGTTGTGGCTATTCTGATTCTGTTGCAGGGGTGAATGAAGCCGAAGGGAGAGTATGCTAATGGAAACTGGTAATGGGATCTCCAGAGACATTCATTTTATCGCTAATGGTATCGCACCTTTTCAGAAAAAATACTTCAACAACTTTGGATAGATTTACCTTAGTTACATTAACCAGTGGAACTGGGAGGAAATGACCCAACTTTTACCTGCCCCGAGCCTATTTTAAGGTGTTTTTTTTCTAAGCCACTTCCAAGTATCATGATGGCGTCGTATCATGGCACGGACGGGATTGAATCCATTTCTTGTATCCATCTCCTTCCTCTTCTGCTCGACACACTAGAGTTACTTTACAGCAAATAACCATTTCATACTCGTAGTTAAGACTGTCTCGTAAAGAAATTCCAAATGTCATGTTCGTTATTCAGAAGAACGGCAAGGCAGGGGAGGGAAAATGTAAACCTTCATTAAAACTATGCTCCATAACCCTTTATATGGAAATGCATTAGCCTTTATTTATCTTTTTAGCATTAGGACCAGACTCCTGCTAAATTTTATGGATATGGACACGAATTAAATCAGACCACATCTCGGGAATTAGAATCTGTCGGGGACCAGTGACTGGATTGGTTTGGCTACTCCACCCTCGCATTCATTCCGTTGTGCTAATAAAGATATACATATATTCAGTCCAATTACAGCCTCCTATGTATTGAAGTACAGGGTGGAATCAAGAATTGTGCTTCTTAGACATGTTGAGCTGCCTAGACAATTGAAATTGTTTTGTATAAGGCCATGCCGACAAAATTCATTTAAATTTTTAAAGTTATAAAATTGCTTTTATAGTTTGTTAACAAAAAATTGAAAATATTGGTATTACTTTGACAAGGACAAATAATTAAAGCAACAGTGCAAATTATTAAACAAAATTAAGAGTTTACAAATTGTCATTGGTTTTAATAAATTTCATTCCATTGTACTTGACCCATGCCAATAAAAATTACTTCTCTGCGCTTCAAACAACTATGGTACACGTTGTATTTTTAAATTTTTGAAAAAATCTCAATTGAGTTCTTTCTGTATTTGTACTTTTAATAAAGCTAAAATTAATTTAACGCATCTGTTTCTATTAAATACATAATACTTCGATGAACGTGGTACGAGGTACTTGTTATGTTAGTTGTTTGACTCACCCTGTGAAACTCTTATATTCATTCGGCTTGGGGCTCCTCATATTTTTAGGGAAAGTGTTGATTCTTAGGAGCAAGTCGTTTTGGGTCTGGAAATAATTGAAAGGAACAGTTCGTGGCCCAAGATTGACAGTTCATGTTGTCATGCTGAGAGGAGTGGAAATGTTAATCAAGAGTTTTCTTTCAAAAAAGTAAAATGTATGTGGTCTGAGTGGAGATGATTGACACTACCCGGCGGAAGGACTGAAAATGAAGCACACTCCAGTCAGACCCTAGTTTGTGTCAGGAATCACACCAGGATATACTCAATACTTCATCAGGGCGGGCGTGGAATATGACTGCATGACTCTCAACTTGTTACACTGGCCTAAGATTAATCCGTCACAAATTCGTGATTGAGTAACTTCCAGGCATTCCATATATCATCACCATGACAGCCACTAATTCTTCAGTAAAAGCAAGATTCAGCCCAGCGTGTACGCAATACACAATACAATATTCAAAGTTTTAATACTCGTATTTCAATGAATTTGTAAAATAGGCATCAGCGGCTTATTCCCATGGTCAGTCAATGTGAGGATGTGACCGCGGCACGCATTGACGAGGCGAAGTGCGAAGTGCGAGCAGGCACCTTCGAGTGTCGAGCCACAAGTCACAATAATAATCACTGCCAAACCGCGAAAATGAGTTTAAGCTGTATTTACATGCTAAAGTCGGATGACATGTTGAATCGTTTACAAACCCGTCGGCAAAAGCTGCGTCTACTGCACAAAATTGTATTGTATTATTTTTTAAAGTATACTATTATAGTTAGTCCAAGCATGGCGAGGTACAAAAGTGAGCCAGCCTGGAGATGGGTTTTTTGGATAGAGGACCTAAAGAGGAGTAAAAGTTGTCATTGCGGCAAAAAACGCTATGGATTAATTCTCGAGATATGAGGGGTCAAAGTTTTGCAAAAATTTCGTTTTTGCCCCGCACCGGGGCAGGGATAATTTAATCTGGGTCATGTTATATATCAAACTGACGGGCTTGACAAGAGGTATCAAACGACATATCGGACGACCTTATCGGACCTTCCAGAAAAAAGTTCATGTTTTTCAATACCACCGCGCATGCGCCCTATTACACAAACCCGGCTATATTATACGTCAAAATGAAGGGATTGACGAGTAAAACAAAATGATATATAACATCAAAGGTCAAATTTGACCTTTGACCTCAAATGACCCTAAGTGAATTTTGCCGTTTGTCTTGGGAAACTGTATATTCAAATAGTACTCCACCCCACTAGAATGTCGCCAAAAACCCCGATTGATTTGAAGGTCATTAAGGGGGTCAAATTGAATTTCAAAGATATAAAATTACCATAATTAATTGGTACGCAAAAGTCCGAATAAATTACAAAAATCGAAAGTAGTAATATATAAACTCAAAAAATCAAAAAAAATGACCATAAACGACTAATAACTTCATAGTGTATTTAAATCAAGTTAAATATATGACTAATAAATAGTAATCGCGGAAACGGAAACACAACGCACGAGCGCTTTGCTGAGCGAAGCTCAGCACTTGTTATTATCATTATCGTTGTGTTGTATGCCATTGTAGCTGGGTAAAAATAACACGATTTTGTGTTACAAAGAAAATCGTATGTGGTAAATGGACATGAGGAGATCAGTCCGATTTTGCTGAAAATTGGTGCCCATATTCTATGGCCCACTATGAACAACTTTTACATTGGGGTCAACCAGGTTTTCGCATTGTTTCGACGGCTATGGGCCGCCATCTTGAACATCGGGGATCCGTGGAGATCAGTCATATTTAGCTGATTTCAAAAATTATTCCTTAAAACATTCCAAACAACTTTCTTATGGGGCTCAACATTATAGGAGCTAGGAGCATTGGTTTGGTCATTAGAAATAAAACACGTCGCATATGCTGCACATTTGAAAATTTCTAACGGCCTAATCAATGCTCGTATTGCGTTGAGTCCCAATATTGCAATATTGTCTCAGTGGGCTTTTAGTTTTACAAATATGTTTTCGTTTTAGGCCAACAATGTTTGTCCAACTGACCTGACCGACTAATATTGAAAATTCTTTTAACTAACAAAATAGTAGATGACAAAGGTAGGCTCTGAGGCCGGTAAGACCCTTCACCTTCTCGCTAGGTTGGTCTCAGAATTGTTGGGAGAGTCTATTGGATTGCTTGTCACTAACCAACTAACCTCGCCTGGTCTGGTGCTTATGCCACTACTCAATGATTGAACTTCATGGTCCGCTTTGGTCGAGCTTAGCAAGGTTAGGCTTTATTGTCCCATTTCAGACTCCGGAAATTTAGGATCAAGAACT
>JAQFYU010001512.1:0-14601 GCA_034694905.1 Ceratophysella granulata
CTACATGCGAGACACTATTTCTCTCAATGCTTACCAGCAAGAGTAGTCTATCTAACCTACCTTATATATCTGTGGGTGTAGTACGGCCTCTTTGGATCGCCCCCTAAAATTTGGCCGAGAAGTTTGAAGAAGCTGGACTTTCACTGCAGGAGATACTTTTAATAGGGCAATACTTTGTAGTGTATGTATGTAGATACTCAAACAGCAAATTGAACGGCCATTTAGAAACATTATTTCTCCAGTCGAAGAGATATCGTCTTTTATACTACGCCAAATGCTGTAGGTTAGTAGGTTGGGTGATTTTTTGAGATTGAGATTTTGAGATCCTGATTTCAGCCCTTATCTGGTTCAAATCAGTTTAAGTGATTCTTCTTCAATTTTGTACATTTTGTCAACAAAAAGATGTACGTTAAAAGCCACTCGCTCGCCTGCATGCACTTTTAAGTTTAAACATTAACTACAATCAACTGCAAACTGCAATAACTATTTGAAACAACACATAACCGTTTTGTACACGCAGCTCTTGCTGCTAACATCTTTAATGTGAATATGGCGATCTTTAAAACAATCCAGCTAATTCTTTTGCAGTACAGTTTGTGTATATTGAATATTGAGTCGTGATTGAATCATTATGGAGTTTCCGTTTTAAAGACATGTCAATCTAAGCTGAGCCAAATGCTTCCACCAAGCTTCCGCACGTGAGAAAATTCATTAAATCAAGGTTGAGAATTTGCTCTATTCCATGTATTTCAAACAAAAACAAGACTCATTTTATTATCAGAGTTAGACATGTAAAAAGTTCAACACCTCTTCAAGAGACAGAGTTAGTATTATATATATGCAAAGGTAGTCATAGAGTAAGAAAGGAGACTTGTCAATACACCATACGTCGTTTTGTGTTCTTTTTTGTGGAAGGTCAACCAATGGCCAGGATTAGTCAGCCAATTTACCTTTCTTCGGAGCCAGGCTTGATCGCGAATCCGCCGCACGTTTCACAGCCTTGGGCGACGAAAATGTCGGGAATGCGTTGTCTAAAGTAGATACATGTAAGATGAAGAGATTGTAGAATTGATTGATGAAATAGAAATATCTCCAGATGGTGGTGCAGGTACATTTAGATTTTTAGATTTACCTTGAAGCCACCTCACTTGAGTTGCAGGCCCGTATCCCTTCTCATTTTTAGCAGCAATACGAAAGATGATCGCTGGCTTAGTCGTCGTGTCCACTTGTGCATTTTGAAGTGATTGGTTTGGAACTGTGCATTGGTTGGAGGGCCCACAGTAGACGCGATGGAAGGAAAGGTTCCCAGGCAAGGGCTTTGTGTCGAACTGAAATAAAAGAATTGAATTGAATTGTTAAATTTTAATATGTGGAAGCCTGAATAAAGGGTTGTTTATAAATAGAAGAAAGTTATAAGCTCATCTATTAATGGTATTATTGGAGTCAAATCCGTACGGACTTTCTACAAACAGGAATACGAGCTTACCATTGGTTGAGTCGAATGAGGAGAACCCTTAACAGCCAAATACACCGAGTACTCCTGAATCTCCCCATAGGCATTCTGAGGAGGTTCCCAAGAAATGAGGGCACCGTCAGTAGCCTTTGAAATCTTAATAGAACATGGAGCACCCGGGAATCCAGGCAAACAAGTTTTGAAGGCCGAGACTTCACTCCAAGGACCTCGACCACAAGAATTCACTCTAAAATAGATACAAAATTTAGAATCCATCTATTAAAGATACAGATATTGTGTAAGTTCAACACTAACGCGGCAACACGAAACTTGTAGGCCGTTCCCGGCTGTAGATCCAGTTTCTTCTTAATGAACTCCAAATCTTTAATAACATCCGTGTCTGGTTTGAGCAAGGAGAGCTTTTCGGATGCATTATAGTAGTGCTTGACTGTGACATTACATCCCTTCACGTACGCAACATCCATCCAACCTTCTTTATGGTCGTCGCCTGCATGGAGAACATTGGGATTGGAGCTGTCCCCGTTCAGGCTCACGATGGAAGATGAAGTGGAAGAGGTTACTGTCGTTGCTGAAGAAACAGTGTTACTTTGAATTGACCGGGCCGAACTTACAGCGGAAGTTGCAAGAATACTCAGCAGATCGTTTCCAGTATATAAATTCATGTGCGCAACATCGGATGCAGGGCGCTTGTACATCTTCACAGGGGCTGGAACAGTTGGAGTGGATACAGCCTTCAGGTTGATAGATTCTGTCGCAATAAGTTCTGGTTCGGCCTTAATGACAACATCTGAGGCGACGCTAACCTCCGAGTGCTGTATGTCAGAGTCCAGGTCCTGAAGACACTGCATGCCGTCTGCGTTCGAAGCAACTTGGACAGGCAACATTCCTACAACTGCATTCTCTGCGTCCATTGCCGACGATGCAGAATTCTCCAACGAATCCATGTTCAATACGTCATTCAGAGCCTCAGTGCTTAAATTGGTTCCATCTATTCCATCAATCTCCATGGTTGCTTCCGCCTCTGACAGAACAACTGAATCTGGCACGGAAATGGCATCTTCTGCTTGAGCCCCAACTGCGGTATTCGGAGGAACTGGCACATCGTCCCCAATACTCGAAACGATCTCACCCCGTTGAAGTTCAGAGATTGAGATTACCGTTTTTAAAGTTGCGGCTGTAGTATTCTCGGTCGTAGAATCGATTTTTACAATTTCATTTGGATGTGTGGCACTGAAGTTGTCATCTGCTAATGACTTTTCTGAATTAGAAATCTCAGTCGTAGAAACAGCTTCAACTACCACAGTTGTGGAAACCATTCCGACAATCTTCGTTGAATCAATCATTCCAGTTGTGTCAGCTGTAGACTCAGCTTCAACAAGCTCAACTGCAGACTCAGCTTCACCAATAGACTCAGGGGTGATCAATGCTTCCCCAGACTCAGTTGTAGAAACTTCTGCCTCCCTCTCAACAGCTGGATCAGGAGTAGGGATCACCTCCTCTTCAGGCTGACCTCCCTTGAGACCCATTCCAGGGGGCATCCTCCAGCTAAATGACATCTCACCATGCGGACCATAGGTGACGTAAGTTGAGGAACCTCCTTTCAAGAATCCACTGACCCAGGAGCCCCCTTTTAGTCCGCCGACCTGATCACCGTTGATCGCACCATCTGAAATATTTACAAACATGTTTTGGTCATTCAGACAAAATATAAAGAAATTGGTTGAAGTCTATACTTACCCGATCCACCGGCATTTCCAGCTGCATTAGCATTTGGAACAGTCATGATTCCGTCTGCTTCTTCCTGTGTAATTGTCCCAAAGGTTTCCAAATTCCCAACTCCCAGAGCATCAGCCTCTGACTGACTGACTTCGGGCATAGCCTCCGTTGGAGCTGAACTAGACTCGAGTAACCCAGCCTCGGCTGCGAGTGCGGCTAAGGCTGCGTCCGTTGTAGCCGGTCCCTCTGAGAACGCATCAACATATTTTTATTGCTTGCACTTTCAGGTAACTTCAAGGCAAACACCACAGAAGAATTGTTTGTACTATCACCCTGAATGTTTTAACTTACGTAAAGTGGTGGTGGTTGTGGATCGAGCCAGCACGGACGTTGTGGAGCTAACGGTTGAAGACCCGAAAGTCGCCGTCTTGGCAGGTTGATTCATAACAACAAATCTTTGTTGACCTTGGACCTAAATACAGCAGGAACTAGTTGTATTTTGTACATTTTCGATTTCAAAATAAATATCTAGTTTTTTTTCTGGAACCATTCACGATTAAACGGTATCACGACATTCCACAGCGGGACAATTCAAAGCGCGACAACTCATAGAAGACAACTCATAGTGGCGACAGTTCATAGCGGAGACAATTCATAGCGGCGACAATTCATAGCAATTGATCAATTTTGGGAGTGCTGCTTCAAGCACGTAATATTGCATCTAATTCCTAAATATATCTGTAAATTCATGTTCTAATCTTTTATGTGTATATTAGGGCATTAGTCCTGTGATGTATGTTATATTTGTACATCGAGGTCAAATTGATTCGTGTTATGTGAAAGAAACTTTAATACCGACCACCTTTAATTTTTAGCATTGTCTGTAATTTAACCTTCGGTTGAACACTTTTGGTTAGTTGCTGTCTTTTAACTATTTTCAAGTTATAATTAATTATTAATATTTAAGTATTAATTAATATGTTTTATTAATTATTGATTACGAATGATTACTTTTTTTTTTACTTTTAAACTCTCAGTAATTTTTCGGTATAGTATGTAACACAGTTAAGAACCATACATTTTTCTTTTTCGTGTACAGGGTAAGTACAGTATACAGTACTCATTGCCTGTTTTGGCGTTTGGTATTCCCTTTGCTATGATTAAATTGATTCGAATTGAGAGAAAAAAATTGCTATGAATTGTCCCGCTATGAATTGTCGCCCGCTATGAATTGTCCCTTGTCCCCAGTATGAATTTGACACGCTATGAATTGTCGCCACTATGAATTGTCTTCGCTATGAACTGTCGCCACTTTGACTAGTACGCTATTAGTTATCGCGCTATGAATTGTCCCGCTATGGAATGTCGTGCATTCCGAGTAAACTGTTGGCCAAATGACTAAGTTCAACATCATGGAAAAGCAACAAAGCGAAAATGAATTTGATGGTTAATACATGACTTTCAAATGATAAGTGTCAGAATCAGGCAAACTCGTTGAAATAGTGAGGAATCTACGGCTCTAAGGAAGATGGTTACTACTGATATCAATCAGTGTTAAAACAAGGAGTTGAAAACCACAACAAAAGCCGAGCAAAAGTAAAACGAGACACGAGAAGCAGTACATATATACATGGTAGACCTATAAAGTGTAAAACAATTTAGAAATTGAAAAACTGCGAATAGTACGTGTTCAGTCGTTCATATGTAAAGCAACATACCAGACCAGATATTCCTTTCATAATACAAACTTACTCTAACACCCTGAGTTGATGTTACAGCTGACTTCGGTCGAGTGGGGACCGTATTCACTGGAGTAATTGTTACTTGTTTCCCACCGATGTTTAGGGTTTGCTGAATAAAGACAAAAAGATACAAAATATATCAAACGCTGCACACACCACACCAGGACTCCTTTCAGGAGACGCCAAATTCACACATTGTATAAGATGAACAGCAGTAGGGGTAAGACAACTAACCCCAAACGCAGCTTTTTGAGTAGTTAGTCAGAGTTAAAGTATAATTGTGATTGTGAGACTCCTACTGTATTCATACTAAGAAAGATACATACACAGAATAAGGTCTTTGTACGTTACCAATATGGAACTCTACACTAACTTCTTAAAATGCTGCTGAAGTAAACAGTCCCATCACAAACAAGGCCATTTTGAGGCATTTGGTATAATATAACGAAAGTCAAAGTACCTGCTGGCCAGGTGCAACTGGCGGAAGTAAGCCACTTGGAATTGTAACAAGCTGCCCGGTGGAAGTTTGGTAAATCTGCTGACCGGGTTTCGGTGAAAATGCAACAGTTGTTCTCGGAGCGTTAGAGCGAGGTTGACCAAGATTAACTCCCATTGGTCTGGCTCCGGTACCACTCGAAACCATGACCATTCGTACTTGCTGCTGTGTACCAGCCGCTATATTATCAACGATGAATTAGTACATATTAATTTGATGACCTTCTTCTAAATCTGCGCCAAGTACATTTCTCATTTTCTAAAACATGAACAGTTATTAGTTTCTCCTGGGTGACTTGACATGTCAACAGTTTTGTCTGGATTGGTGGTCCCCTTCACGGGGTTGACACACTAAAGGAAACTTCCAAGGCGAACAAGCAAGACGTGCCAATACTAAGTAAGTACACCTCCTTTTTCGTTTACTTAACCTTACCTTGGGTACCAGGTGCTCCTGAGACGACAGTTTGAACGAACTGAGGACGCTGCTGTGTAGATTGCTGTGAGACTACGACAAGCTGACCCGGTGGTCTTCCAACCGTAGTCGATGGCTTAGTCAACACGTAAGTTGGTTTATTGCCTGACGTGGACAAAGTCGCCATTGACGTTCCAGTTGAAGTATTAACCAAGATTGTTCCAGGTGCACCTGTAGCAAAGTCGGCCGATTATTATAATCAGACCGGAAAAGGTACAGACTTTTTCCAAATATTTTTACTAAGTACTTATGTGGTTTATACATTTGATCAGATATATTACTTTTAATCCTCAAATAAACTACTTTAAAACAAGAAAACCATGATCGATTCGGGTTTTTGTGTTGTAGTATTTTAGGGGAATATTCATTGAAACCAATTCGATGAATTTATATGTAGAACGACGAACTCAAGGACAGAAGGGGAAACCAGCGCTAGGGCTAGATCAAGATCAAGATGGGAGAAGTCGACCATCAGAGCTGCTAGACGTGAGGGATCATCGTTATCGTTAACTTTGTTTCACCGTCTAGAACAAATCTGGGACATGCAGGTGGAATTCATCCAGACTTTTATTAAGTATTCCTGGATTACGCTAAGCCAGGTTATTATTTCAACTATATTTGAAATGTTCTAGGTTGGGGTTGAATATTTGAAACTGGCAAGCCAATTAATTAAAGTTTAGCATATTCATTAAATTATTGAAAATACGGTTGGGAAGGATCGTTTCTATTAGATCCAAACCTGTCTGGAGCACGAGATTGATGAGACTCGTACATCAGGCCAGGTTGTCTCCTCGGATTTGATCATGAAGGAATGGCCGACTCGTTAACTTTTGTCACATTCCTGTCTTCATCATCACACCACATCCATTTACAGTCTACCTCGGGTGGTACATTGATTAGTCATTGTTGTTAGCAAAAGGGGTCATCGAAGTATAACCGGCATGCATAGGGTTAGAAAAGAAAGTAGTGTTGCAGGAATTAGTCTTCATTATTCTTACCCCGTTGCTGACCCGGCAAACTCCCCAGTTGCACAATTTGCTGACCCTGTGAGTTGGTAACGATGTGAGCCTGTTTGGCTGGAATACATAGAAACAAAAGCTGAATTATTATCATCTCATCAGTGTCTTCACATGGATAATGGAAACAAAACTACCTCCGCCGGGTCCACTAACAAGCTTCAGAATAGTTGCTCCTCTTCCCGCACCCGCCTGCTGTTGTAGAGGCATTTGCCCGGTGTAAAGAGTCTTCCCTTGGAGAGAGACGCTGGTCTGCATATTTGCCGGCAACTACAGAAGCATTTGAAGAAATGAACATTAAGCATAAAAGTAGGCAGTAATAGGTACGACATCGTAAATAACAATTGTTGTTAGTCAACTCGCTTACAGTAGCAACAGCCATTCCTTGGCTAGTCTTCACCAGAACTTGTTGTTGACCGGTAGGGAAGCTTCCTGCAACTCCTGGGCGTTGAATAATTACGTGCCTAGGAGAACCAGCCGCGTTTCGAGCAGGATTGGTTAAACCAGAAGCCGGTCCAACAAGACGAATGTTCTGAACCTGAGGTGAAGCCATTCGGACCGCCTGAGTACCCGGAATCCGAACGACGCTTTGGGAAGTTGTGGGAGCAGCTAGTCGAACTTGCTGTTGTGTCTGAATCTTTTGTGTAGCGGCAGCTGCTGCTGCCAATGCCTGAGTTTTCAAATAAACATGCTTTACGAAAACGTGAAGTGAATAGGTATATTGAAAATTAAAATACTGGTGAACATTTGCACAGCCAGCATTTTCAGAAAAACTGGTTAACACAATCGTCATACCTGCATCCCTCCAAATTGCTGGCCACCGGTTCCTTGTTGTTGCACAATCAATGGTTGCGCTACGGCACTTTTGAGAAGAGTAGGGGTTGGAGCTCTAGTCCCTGCTGGAACTTGAATTGGAGAACGGAATCGAACTAGCCCTGTTCACAAAGCGAAACATGTGATACACTGTACGTACACTTGGATTGCGATTGCGGGGTGAAGGATTCACCATTTCCATACCCAAACAAGCTATGGAATCACTTACCACCTCCTCTGGGTGTTGCTTGTCGGCCTGCAGCAGTAGCCCTAGCTTGAAGCATAACGTTGCTGGCAGTAGTAGCTCGGCTCGGCGATTGAATTAGGCTTGAAGCTGAGGGAAGGTTGGCCGGAGATGAACCAATCAATGCTGCCTGCATGATATTGGCTTGGACGTTCTTCGGTTCATGAGCAAATGCAACCCCTTCTGATACCGGAATAAATTGTTTTGGTACTGGAGTTGGGTTGTACAGATTCTGTTGTAGTCCAATTGTTGCCTTTGGTGTAGCAAGACGAGGCTCGGAACTAATTGTGTTTTTTTTTGTTGAAGATAGTGTTGGAGTCAAAGCAGAAGACACGCCTGAGCGAGGAGTAACAACATTAACTGGTGGAGAAATCGGCAGGTCCTTTCCACTTGGCATTTCGTATTTCTGAATCTGCAGGAGATATCCTTCAGCCGTCGGAACTGCACTCCAAGAAACTTCCAATGCATTGGTAGAAGCTTTTATCAGTTGCACACGGCCAGGTGCACCAGGCTTCTCAACTTCCAGCTGCCAGAGATCTTTGCAGCAAACCTTGTGGATGAAATTAGGAGGAACGACTTGAAACACTTCGAATTATGATACAATCAGGATCTTGAAATTAGTGAGAATAAACTTTCCTGTACACACTTTCACACACTCGTGTACACACCTTTACCTGATTATTCCAGGCCTTTCGGTATCCATCTCGGCCGGACCAAATAAAGAGTCGGGAGTTGATTGCCACAGCACAATGTCCAGCGCGGGCTCGAGGAATTGACTCATCCAGGACATCCATTTGAAGATTTTCCCAAGTGAGCGTGTCAATATTGAGACAAGCAAGGGAGTTTGTGCATTTCCATTCCTTCTCATGGTTTGTCGATTTTAAATCATCAACTACCAAAGGGACCCAGCCTCCAAATACATAAATCCGATTCCCAATGAGGGTGGCACTATGAAGTGACCTCGGCAGTGGCGTTGGGCCAACTATGCTTGGCCTGTTCCAAGTCATCGAGTCTAGGGAAACAAAAAGAGCGGACGAATAGTACATGGAAGTTCAACTCAAGCTGTACGAAATTAACTCAGGACAAAATTATTATACCAAGCTGCAACATCCACAAATCACCGAGACGGCATCCGCTCATTCCTCCGTAGATGAAGAGTTTACTTTTGTTTGCATCATCTTTGTCTGTGTAACCAGAAGCAGTGTGAGATTCACGCGGTGAAGGTGACTGCCCGAAAGTTACGGGAAGATCCCATGCCACGCTCCCGTTCTGTTTCAACTCCAGTGTGTATAAATCATTTAAGTATCTCGGTATATTGTTCTTCGGGTCGTCACTCTCATTGGCTAAGCCGCCAAATAAGTACACGTGGCTGTTAATGAGAGTAAAAGTGTGTCCGAGTCTAGGACAAGGAGGATCTCCTGTTCGTGGATGCTTGGGCTTCAGTTTCTTCCATTCCCATCGGCTCACCTGGATTAGTTTGCAATTCAAAAGAACCTGGTTTAGTACGTTAGGTATTGTATAATTTCGGTAACGATTGGTTATCTGAGCAAGATACAATACCTGTAGTTCGTATAATTCATTCGAGTATCTCCCATACTCAACCATTCCACCAAACACAAGGCATCGAGTCCCGTCTACGACAAATCCATATGCTGCACATCCTGGGGGAATGTCGCCTTTGACAGTGGGTTGATACCACTGATTTGTTACTAGAAATTGACAATATGGAATATGGTACTTCAATTGATTTGACTTACTGCTTTCTACGCTTTAAAGTTTCTGTTTTCAGGCTGTTTCCTTATGTCTCCTTTACTACATAGTGTAATGCTATCATATTTTATAAAGTAAGTTAGCACAATAGCTGAGGTAGCGGGTAGTGCGTCACTTGGGGAATACAATTGTACATGTACAAATGTTCAATGTACAATACTACGAATTAGCAACATGTGCAAGCCGTATGGGGTCCGAAATTCGAAATGAACCGTGTCAAGTTACAAGTGCAAGTTGGACGAATGAATAGCGATGAATAACGTTAAAACTTAAAACCCAAGGCTATTTATGAAAATAAAAACCTAAAATGTTTTTTACGGTTCAAAATTCAAACAATGAGGCCCGAGCAGGAGGAGTGAGTAGTGAATGTTGTTGTGATGATTTGAAATTGATTTTTTTTGTTTAGGAGGTCCATCAACAATCAACACACCACCCACAGCATTCAAAATTTTAAACCGAAATTTCCCGCTCTACTCACAATACTTTGACCTAAATTCTCACGTCCCAATGTACCCCAGTCCGCTTACAGCAGGTGAAACGGCAATCATCCTGTTTTCTGGCTCTTGGACTTTCACTTGTGACTTGCAACTTTGTTTGACACCAACACATGTACCTCAGTTAGATATTACGCAGAAGGCCGCCTGCAGGTAGCCTACTTGTACTACATACATACAAAATCTGACATAAGCAAGTAAGGAGCTTATGAGAAGGAAAAGGAGGAAAAAAGAAAGAAAAAAAAAAAAAAAGAGGGGGAAAAAAAGGGGGGAAAAGAGAAGAAAAGAGAGAGAAAAGGAGAAAAAAAGGAGAAAGGGAGAAAGAAGGAGGAAAGAGAAGGAGAAGAGAAGAGAGGAGAAGGAGAAGGAAAAGAGAAGAGAAGGAGAAGGAAAAGAGAAGGAGAAGGAAAAGAGAAAGAAAATTGAAGGGAAAGGAAAAGAAAAGAGAAGGAAAGGAGAAGGAACAGAGAAAGAGAGGGGAAGGAGAAAAGAAAGAAAGGAGAAGGAAAAGGAGAGGAGAAGGAGAGGAGAGGAGAAGGAATAGGAGAGGAGAAGGAGAGAAGGGAAAGGAAGACAAGAAGAAGGAAAGGAGAGAAGGAAAGAAAAAAAAGAGAAGAAAAGGAGAAAAAAGAAGGAAAGAAGGAAAGGAGAAGGCGAAGGCGAAAGGGATGAGAAGGAGAAGAAAAGGAGAGAAGAGGAAGAAAAGGGGAAAAGGAGAAAGAATCCAAAGCTTTTGGTGTGGTCAAGGCAAGTTAGGTGTTAGGTTGTGCAAAAATTTAAGTTTTTTGGGTCCTTCAAAGCATAACAGATCACGAAATACCCTGATCCCTGATTCTTAAAATTTGAAGGAATTCTTGGGTCCCTTGGCAAATTGTAGACCCACAAATGCAATGCCCACATTCTTCGAATCTAAAGAAATTCTAAGGTCTCTTGGCGAATTCTGGACCTCAAAATTCCTAGATTCTTTAAATCTGAAGGAATTCTAGGGTCCCTTGGCGCATCCCAGACTCCAAAATTCCTAGATTCTTTCATTCTGGAAAAATTCAGGGGTCCCTTTGGCTCATTCCAAATTCGCACAAAAAAGCTTGACCTTTCAAATAGTATGATTTAGCGGGATCGGATAGTGAGAATTCGCCTACACAATGCAAAATTTTCTTGCGCTTCGCGCAAATAGTTGAACCTGTGACCTTCCAAATAATATGATCTCGCGAGATCGGATAGTAAAAATTCGCCTCCACAATGCAAAATTTTCTTGCGCTTCGCGCAAAAACTTGAAACTGTGACCTTCCAAATAGTATGATCTCGCGGGATCGGATAGTGAAAATTCGCCTCCACAGTGCAAAATTTTCTTGCGCTTCGCGCAAAGCGTACAACATACGATAGTATGTTGTAGGTAAGATGGATTTTATTACATTGTTGTTATTTTCTAATTCTTGATATAAGACTAAAAAATGGGCGAATTACGAGTATAAAAATAGCGTCCAAAAAATGATTCTTTCAATATTACATTCATTGCGAAGCCTGAAAAACAAGCGCGCGCGAGCGCTCGCAATTTTTTTTTCGGAATCAACTTTTCACTGCTACATACCCTTTCCCTTTAGTCTTGGTACAGACCGTCTAGAGGTCGCGGACTCAGCTCATGTCTGTGGACTATACTGTATTAATATCCATTACCGTTGTATAATTTTTGAATACTTATACAAATAAGAAATATATACTTACTTCATACATGTACCCTAGAGATGGTCACGCAATCATAAATACAAAGCCAGTTTCACCTGAACTAACATCAGAAGCTAACGAGCACCATTTTTGTTGAAATTTGCGATTTTATAAAAATGAAGTAAGTTCCATAAATTGGCCAACCATTTTTTACATGAGGAGAAGGTTCAGAAATTTAGGAGAAGGCAAGCCCTTCCTTTTAAGGAGAAGGTTTTTTGTCATTGGCAGATTTTGCATGTATGGCCTACTATATTTGACTTGGCAGTATAAGAATACAAGTACAAAGTAAGTAATGTCCGCCTCGCAACCAGTAGCACTGCCATGCCAACTGCCTGCCACTCCTGTCCATTGAACTAAGCATAGCGCAGATGAAAGGGAGCGAAGGACAACTTATAACAGAGATAAGGCAGGAGTATGAGTGACATTTGACATACACGTACACGTAGCATGGCGCGGCACAAAGACAAAAGACGGCGACAAGCAACAAGGAAATTGAGGCTCCAAATCCGTTTACCCTATGTTGTATGTCAAATCACCAATCCAATCCATCCAAGGTCTTGCCTCTTACCCGTATTGTAGACATGGAGTTCTTCCACGATTCCCTCGTTGCCACCACCAAAGACAACCATGAGGTCCTTGATAGCCACAGCCCGGTGCCCGTGTCGAGGTCGGGGTTGAGAACCTGTCGTGTCGTTCACGCGTTTCCATCGAAGACCCACCTCCTTCGAGTCGTAGTTGGACAGGGTCATTGTGTCCAGATACCTTTTTTGCCACGCTCGACCTCCTCCGCCCTGCTCAAGGGCTCACGTCACTTTTCCCGGACTTAACTACGAGAGCGTCTTCCGGTCTTCGTCTTGCTTCCGCAACTGCACTGGCCTAATTCCCCTCCAGACTCCCGAGCTCTCGACGTCCGCCAAAACTTCTGCCTTCACTCAGTCTGTCAATCAGAGCGTCCTTTCACGCCGTTCCTTCCAGCCGCACTGCACAGCTCCGAGGCAGTAAAGCTTCTGAAGAGGAAAATAGTACAAGCTAAAAGTCGTACACGAGTTTGGAGCTGGAGCTTCGAAGAGCTTGGGATCCTGCAACGCCGTAGAATAAGCTAAGCTGTGGGACTCACGAGCCGACTCGACTCCCCACGTTCAGAAACGGACTGTACAGAAGCCACAGTAGCTGGTCTCTGGTTCTCTCTTCGCGTTGCTAAACTCCAGTGGATGCACGTTGATCGTTGATATTATGTAGTTGGCTATATGTATAGGAAACCCAGTAGTGAATGGGTAGTAGTAGTGGTGGTATGGTGGTGCGTGCGTGCGTGCTGCGCGCGGTGACGGGCTTTGTCGGAAATCTCTCTTCACGTTGCTAAACTTTCTGTGGAGGCCTTTTTATTTTGCTGGTCAGAAGAAGTCGAGTAGTTTTAAGTTGAGTGAGGGCAGATATTTGGTTTCTAAAACAACTTAAACCTCCCTCTATCAGTGGTATGGCGCACTACGATTGAGCTCGTATTTCTAGCTCTATCTCATTCTAAAAAAATTATAGTGCTTTCAATTTCAATGGATTGATTGGGATATTTTGGGACACGCTGCGAAATCTAAATCTACTACTTAATAAAAATTAGCGCAAAATGAATTAGAAAGCAACCACTTTGCCAGTTTGGCTCAAATCAAATATGTACACGATTTTGTGTCGTGGCATCTGGCATCTCATTACATGATTTTAGGTTCTGAAAGGCCGCGTTCTCTGTAGAGCAATTGCCGCTACGTAACTGCCTTTGCCCAATAATGGTCGCAAGGAGCAATTGTCGCCCGCTTAATTATCTCCTTGCAATTGTCCACGAACAATTGTCGCATTATTGCGGCACGTAACCCCCTTGCAAAAAATCTTGGCGCCATTACTAAATTGTAAATTGTAATTACATATAATGTAATTTATGTAACCCCTGTCCTCATTGTAAATTGCAACATGTCCGCGTATTGCAAAACCGCTTAAATAGCTTTCTATTATTTTAAGTTTGAATCGGTCATCGTCATCGGTCGGTTTTTCGAGTGATATGCAACGCAATTAAATATCTACAAGTCCCAGACAATTATGTCGGTGCTTGATACGAAAAATGCGGCCGAATGACACAACATAAGTTGCAATTTATCGTCGAAATAAGCCACTTTTACATTCCCGCTAAAACGTACCACATATGCAAGTGGTCAAAAATTGTCCTACCTTTGAATTGACCTAATTCTATTGTGATGCTACTTATAAACAGGAATGGGCAAATTACTTGGAAATGTAATTTCAAATTACATGTAATTAAGAACCGAAATCTCACTTTCAATTAAACTACACAAATTACAATTACATTTCACCTTCAATTACCAATTACTAATTACTGTAATTAAATTACATTCATTAATGTTTTTCTGCTTGAAATTACGTAATTTCAATTACAAATTACCAATTACATTAAAAAGTTGCTGAGAACATTAGTTTTGAACTTCAATTTTTTGTTAGTTTTATTGGGCAATCAATAATTCATTAAATCATTATGCCTCTGGTATTCATATGTACATATGCTCATGGTGAAATTGGATATGACATTTAGTCGAAATTGTGCAGAGTAGATCAGAGATCGTGGAGAATCATTAATCTGTTTGC
>JAQFYU010001513.1:0-14593 GCA_034694905.1 Ceratophysella granulata
ACGAAATTCTATTGTTTTGATATTTTTGCAAATCTTGAAGCCTTGAAACTTTGCCAATTTAACGGGAACGTTTTTTGGCAGATTTCAGGACTTTGACATCCTTCCATTTGATTTCAAGACTTCTGGTTTCTGCAGACAAGCAAGGCTCAAGATTCTGCATATTTGAAGCGATATTTTGTATTTTCAACGGTTTTATTTTTAAAAAATTGAAGCCTTGTCATTTTGCTCTCAAAATTTTCGCCAATTGTTGATTATTGGATTGATTTTTTGCAATGTGTCATTGTAAATAGCTAATTTAATAAATAGCTTGATGTTTCAACCACCAACTCAAATCTGAACCAGTTGGCTAAATAGAATTTGCTCACATGCACAAAATTTGCATTTTCGACCCACAACTGCTACAAACAGAAAACACGACGCTTGGACCAAACATGTATTTGTTTACGTGACCGTGTAGCCTGACCCTGACCAACAGGATAAAAGTGAGAAAGTTGGAGTCTTACCTTACGAAAAGTCCCGCTGAGACAGTAGAGAGTGATTGGGTTGATACAGGAGTTAATAAAACCGAGACAGAAGCCAATAATCCGGAGATAGTGCCAAAATGCATTGAATTTGTCCTCTGAATTTGGATCAAAGTAGAACCAGAGCAGAAAAACATGGGATGGGAAGAAGCAGAGGGCAAAGATCACGACGAAGGACAGGATCATCTTTGCAACCTTTGAAATGAGGAACGACTCGTTTTAAATTAACCTCAAATTGTTTGACAAAAATATATATTTCTATTTGTACGCCGTTTGAGAAATATTTTAAGAGCAGTTATAAATAAACCTAAATTGTGCAAAATAGATTCATCTGATCCAAAAACATGCAATCAGGTGTTGTAGTATGTAGCACCTGATTCGGTAATTTATATTGGCATTCAATTCTATCCCACGTCATAAAGTACACAGCAGCGCTTCGATTCATACACGGGCAAGTTACTCTGTTCATTACGGCAGTAGGGCAAAGTAGGGCGCCCTACTTCAGTTGCAGCCCTACTGAGAAGCACAGTAGGCTAAGAATTTGGAATATGACAGAATGGAAGTAGGGTACTAGGCTGGGAATTTGGAAGAGGGAAGTAGGGCGGTAGGACTGTAGGGCAAAGAACGCGGAGTAGAACTGCATGATGATAGGGCAAATCATTTGCCCACCAGGACATCACAAACAACAATGAAGAATAGATGAACAAGTTGCCTACTCAGTACGGTAGAAGGACTTTTGTGCTCTGCTTCCCTACTGAGTAGGGCGGAAGGGCAGTAGGCCAAGAATTTGGAATATGACAGTAGGATGGTAGGGCGATAAGCTGAGAGGTGTGCAAAATGGTAGTAGGGCAAAATTTTTATTTATGGCAGTAGGCTGAGAATTCGGAATATAGGGTGAACGGGAGGTAGGGCAGAAGGGCAAGAAGTTTGAGTACCGTAGTAGGACAGTAGGGCTGAGATAATGGAATACGGCAAAGGGGCGGTAGGGCAGTAGGCGAAGATAATGGAATACGGCAAAGGGGCGGTAGGGCAGTAGGCGAAGATAATGGAATACGGCAAAGGGGCGGTAGGGCAGTAGGCGAAGATAATGGAATACGGCAAAGGGGCGGTAGGGCACTAAGGCAATAATTTGGAATATGGCAGTAAGACGGTAGGGCGGTAGACTGAGAATTTGGAATAGGGAAGTCGGGCGGTAGTATAGTAAGGTGAGAATTTGCAGTAGGGCAGAATGGCGGAAAGGTAGGGCAGTAGGGCAATTTATTTACCCATCTATGTTCCGTAAGCAGATTATTTTAAACTTAAAAAATCAGATTTTCACTAAAATGCGTTCAAATACCTTTTTCCTCGCCTGGATTTGCTTTCCCTGTCCCTGTGCCTCACCCGGCATGTTCTTCGTGGAGAGGACCAAGTGTCGAGCCATGACAATGTAGAAGGAGGCAATGAAGCACAATGGAATGGCATAGTAGACCAAAAACTTGAACATGACGATCACCTGTGAACATTCCCGTAAAAAAAAAGTTATGGAGAAAGTTGACAAGTGTTTTGTTCCCAAGATTTATGCAGAAGGCTCGTTTAGATGCATGAAGTATTACGAAATACTTAGGTTGGCTGAGAGGATATTAGATTCTCAGAATTTATACAGCCTATTTGAGTGGGTGAGTGCTACATTGTGGCTCATAAAGAAAGTACATAAAAAATACAATTTGTCATGCTCAAGTTCAGCTAATGCTCCAAAGGACACACCCGTGTGCTTTCTCAATTCGAGGTATCTCTAATGGGGTGGGTATTCGTAACAAATTCCGAAACGCAGTCATAAACCTCACTTCATGGTTCGTTGGGTTCAAATTACCCTATTTTAATTTACGAACCGGGTTTAACTCAAGGTTGAGGCTATGAGAAGGTCCTTACTCCATAATATTTTATGTTATTTTTAATTTGTGTCAGAAAATTAGGTTGTGGCGTGGTTTTTGTAACCTAGTCTCAAGTTTCTCGTGTTAACACAAGGATAATTGGAATTGCATGGTGCAGGAGATACGATGTTTGCTTTTTTCTCCTTTTGGGTTTCTAGAAAATTTGACAAAGGTTTTCTGTTAAACTAGAACAGTGTGCCAACTAAACATGAGAACTTAATTTAATAGAAGACGCGACTTTAATTTGCATTATGTGTTATGTTATGCATGATGACTGCATGAGTAAGTCGGTTTTATTGGTTTGAGCATCTTGCGCATGAGCATTGAGAAGCAAATAAAGCGCGAGCGCCAAAAGGCGCTACATTAAAAATATTACTCTTGGTTTTGATTATATTTCGTAGAATAGGTTAATTCAGAATTTAAGTTAGGGAAATGTCACTGTTTTTGGTGTAATGCCTGATGCCTTATAGAGCGCTTCCTTAGTTCTGTTGACACGGTTATTTAGTGGCGCAATTTGAAGCGTTTCTTTCGGCGCCATATTTTTATCTAAAACCTTTAGGCGATGTTTTTGATTTGGAGTAGCGGTATTTGTTCCGCTATTTGAAGTAGCACTATTTGAAGTAACAATATTTGTAGCGCTATTTAAAGTTGTGCTGTTTGAGGTAGCGCTATTTAAAGTTGTACTGTTTGAGGTAGCGCTATTTAAAGTTGTACTGTTTGAAGTAGTGCTGTTTGAAGTAGGGCTATTTGAAATAGCGCAATTTGTAATAGCGTTATTCGGAGTAGAGATATTTGAAGCAGCGCTATTTGAAGTAGCGATATTTGTAGCGCTATTTGAAGAAGCGATATTTGTAGCGTTATTTGAAGTAGCACTATTTGAGGTAGCGCCATTTGATGTAGGGCTATTTGAAGTAGCGCTGTTTGAAGTAGGGCTATTTGAAGTAACGATATTTGTAGCGCTATTTGAAATAGCGATATTTGTAGCGCTATTTGGAGTAACGATATTTGTAGATCTATAAGAAGTATATAGCGTTTTTTGGAATGCTCTAATGCTATTTGAATTTGAAGGGCTATATGTAGCATTGTATGTTTTTGCTCCAGCACTTAAATTTACCTGCGTTATGGTGTAGCGGCTTTGGATGTAGCGCTATTTGGAGTAGTATGTACTTTTGGTGAAACGCATTTTGGTGCCAGTGATTTTCTTGTATCTCGTCAAGTGTCACTTTCTTTGAGATTACGCATTATGTTGTGTTATTTTATAAAGCAGCAGTGTGGTTATATAATGAGTGGACATGGGCATTGCCAAGAATCCAATGTTCTTTATTTTAAAAAGAGTATAGTCTATTATTATTTATTATGATAAATGAATCGAACATAGACATATGAACATGTGTATGGAATCGAATCAATAACTGGAAAAAGTAGAAACATAAAAATAATCAATTTTTTAAATCTTTCATTAAAGAAGTAAAATGGACCGGCACGAATGTTTCAATTCGACATTTCTGCCGTAAAATCGAGTTTTAACCTAAAATTCCAAATTTCTACTGTATTTCGGAGAAAATTGTCTCCTTTATGGTAAAAACTGAAATTTTTTCAAATTAATTAATGAACTTACTTTGGGATACGCGGTGGTGAGCTCCGGTGGGAAGGGGTAACAGACGAGGTAGGTGTGACTCGGGTCATTGTCAATCACACGGATATACGAGAACAGAACGGAGGGAAGGGCAATCAGAACGGACACAATCCAAATTCCTGCAAATTTTCAAATCAAAATCATGTGAAAAATTTGCATTCTACAAATCTGACACTTCAGTCGGTAAAATTCAATACAAAAAATATTCAATGTTCGAATTTAATTATTTGAGTTATATGTTTAATTTTATCCTAATTCGACGGGAGTTTTTTTTCGATAGAAGCCTAATTTGAATTTTTTTTCAAAGTTGAATGTGCATACTCAAAATTTACACTAAAATTCTTCTGAATTTAAGTTTTATTTTATTTTATGGGCCCTAAAATCGTGTAAAAAACAGCTAAAGCCAAAACAGCTAAACATAAACAGCTAAAATAATAACAGCTACGCAGTAAAACACCTACACAATTAACAGCTAAAACTACTAATCCTGAAACTACTGAAAATATAATTTTGTCTAATTATACCTATGCACATCAATCATCAATCATCATCATTAAACATTTCAGATGCAATAGACCATAAACTTTTTGTAAATTATATTTTATGGCGTATTCTATGCATGTGACGAGATGTATGTATATTAAAATTACTTCGTTAACAGTTTCACAGCAAACTTATGGGATCAGTAGTTTTAGCTGTTATTATTGCGTAGCTGTTTTACTGCATAGCTGTTTTTATTTTTTAGCTATTATTGGTTTAGCTGTTATTATGGAGTAGTTGTTTTATTGCATAGCTGTTTTTATTTTAGCTATTATTATTGCGTAGCTGTTATTACCGCGTAGCTGTTATTACCGCGTAGCTGTTTTTATTGTAGCTGTTTTTGTTTAGCTGTTTTGGCTTTAGCTATTTTTAATTTAGCTGTTATGGCATGGAAGGCAAAATTTAAAGGCATTAAATCAAAACCAGACCTTGACTTATCTATTTTTCCTGATCCGCCCTGCACTGCACACAGCTCAGTGACTTTTACATATATTTTCAATTTGGCCTAAGCACCACAACCACTCAATATTCAATATTCCTTAAGGCGAGAAGAAAAGGATCTAAAAATTGACATTATCATCTTCGAGATCAGTCCGTAAGTGAAAGTGTTGAGTTTCCTGATGCGGAAGGAGGAGACTGGATGTGTTTGGGGAAAGAGAAAAGAAAGCTTTCAGTTGGATTACCCACAATGGTGACGCAAGTGATTCGCGTGGCCCGACACCCTGTCAGCTTCCTCATGGGATCAACAATGGCAAAGTAGCGATCGGCCGAGAGGGCGGTGAGCGTGAAGACAGAGACTCCAATCGATACGTCTTTGATGAATTCAGAGAATTTGCAGACGAGAAGGCCGTAGGGCCAAGAGTCCACTGTGTACACCGTGGACGTGAATGGAACGCAGAACAGGATCACCAGTAGGTCACCCACGGCCAGGCTGCAGATGTACCTGCCCCCAATGTAGAGTCACAAACAAATAAGCTTATTCATCTAGGCTTGCTACGATTAAATGGATTCTGAAGGCTTTTTGTGTAGGTCATGAAAAAGCATGAGCAAGGTTAGAATTTTAGGTTTTATTTATTTTACATTTTCAACCATTTAGCAAGATTTTTAAGGTCAAGACAAATTTTTAGAATAAATATTTCGAATTTATTATCAATTTTTTTAAAATCTAGATTTTGCGACCTAATTCTGAAGCCCAAATATATTTGATTGAATCTTTTAAGCTTTTCAAGATTTTATGACCTGATGACCTTATAACGCTGTCTAATGTGAGCCTGAAATGGGCTCAACTGTGGGGCCAGGTCGGCGTTACGAGAATTGACCTTGATTGACCTTTGATCAGTCCCCAATAAACTCTACCTCGCCCTAACAAAAACATAAACCTTCTATGTATAGTAATGCATAACCTCTGGCCAACCTTGGGTAAAAGGTCCTTTGACGCTTCACTCTGATGAAATTGGCAGTGTCAAGGTTTATTAACAATTCTAAAATGCTTTTAGACCATTTTGAACGTTAATTTAAGTATTACCACCAAAAATATGCTTTAGAACCTTTTAGGTTGATGTGAACTGACCTTTTGTGCACCTAGAATTGGAGATTTCGGCCATATTTGACCTTTTAAATTAACAGTTTAGATCAAGCGACTCGCTATACAATGTTTCACCGAAATAGCGATAAGTACACCAAAATATAAAGAACATTTTGCATCATTTCTCGGTTTAATGACCTAAAATATGTTGAATGACCTTTTAAGTTGTGCTTAATGGACGACCTATTATGAACCTGATACCTGATACATGAGTTTGCGGCAATATTTAGCCTTTTAAAGCTTGAAGCAAGAAGCAACTTTTTTAAGAATTTATAAATCTTAACTCAGAATTTTTTATAAATGTTGGAAATTCGCATAATCTCACTTTTTTAACTGATCAAAATTTCTATGGTCATAAATTACTGACAGAAGAAGTTAAAGAAAGACGGTTAAATACCACCTGTTATATTTCTCAATTCAATTTGCCCAAATTTAAACAATCATTCAAACGGCGTCTAAAGTTTTAAAATTGCATTAAATATTGATAGAACAAAATCGCAAACTGAGTTTGAAAAATGTGCAAAAAAAAAACAAGGTTTCAGCATTTCTGGAAGCAGCAAAATCGGTAAACAATTTTTTCTCATATGACAAGCTTACATTAAACTTTTTCCGCATGCAATGGAACCAATAATAAAATGACGCAGGGAACTACGCTGGGAGATACACAAACACAGACCCTTAAAGTAAAACTTTGCACATACTTCGTGTTCGTGCCTCAATCCAGATGCTCTATATTGGATAACATAAAGAAAAATCTGGAGAACAATTACAAATAAGAGCTCAAAGCCCAAGGGGCGTCTTGTCTCTTGTCTGCACAAAGCAATAATCGCATATGCTGTCAGAACGGAAAAAAATGTTTGACCGTCTGCTTGACAGACAATAATAAATATTTTACCAATGCAGCTTCCCACCAGCTTAGTCATTTAAGATTATTCGGATATGCGAAACGAACACACATGCACTTAAAATATGGAGTGTTTTCAGATCGCAACGGATTAGCATAATAGGAGACCGCTCGCTCGACGGAGATCATGCATAAGATCCCTGTGATCAGAAATTTATCCATAAAAATAAGGAAGGCATGCATTGGGAGCTGAAGGTTAGACTTTTAGGTTCTTTAGGTCCTAGGTTAAAGTTCGAATACTATTTAGCTAATTACAATGCAAATTATAAATGCAAACTTATCCTAAAGAAACTTGAATGTGGTGTCAAGCGAACAGCTTTTCTTAAATATGCTTTTAAATTTGTATTCAAGGTCCATTTCATTTGGGTCCCATATTCTCAATTTTTTAAAAATACGATGTGGATCTATTTGTGAGTCACTAAAAAATCTACAAAATTCGGGTCTGAAGATTTCAGTTCTTGAGATTTACAGACCTTTCTTAAGAAAAGCCAAAAAAAAGACGGCTATCTAGGCTCTGACTTTAACCAGAACCATTGTGGTTGTTTTGGTCTAAGACCTAAACACAGCGCTACTGTGATTGACGATTTTCTGATCTAAAACCCAAATAGCATTTCAAATAATATTCGGATTTGGACCTTAAATCTGAAACACAGTTGAGGTTGTTTTGACCTTGAACATACAAAATCAAAGTGATTCCGGTTGACCTGACCTTGAACATATATAAGCAAGGTACTTCAGTTTCAGGTTCACCTGACCTTCATCATACAAAAGCAAGAATGAAGATTCAGGTTCACCTGACCTTGAACCTAAAGATACTCGGTTGCTGAATCGGTTTCTGACCTAAAGAGGAACTAGGCGTTTGGGGGGTTTAGTTGACCTAAATAAATACGAAGCGTTTGGAAAATTAGGCGTTTAGTGGTTTAGTTTACCTAAAAATTTAGCAGAATTCGATATATTTGTACAGTCAAAAGATTTATTGAGGTTGTTCTGACCTTAAACCTAAAATGCTAGACGATTGAGCTGATTCTGACCTGGAATCTTAAGTAACTCGGTTTTTCTGAACTCGTACATTGAATATTTTCGTACTGCTGAAATTGTTCTAAACTTAAATCTACATTGACAAGCGATTGAATCCAATCCTTACCTAGAACCTTAAACCTTAAGGTTTTAAATTTGTTCTGACCTAAAACCGAAAAAGACTCGACTATTTAGCTTCTTCTTAAATATAACCTCGACTTATGATGCTTATCTTGACCCAACACTTAAAAACCTACGAATCAAACCTTGCTTATGCACTCCATAAATAGCTCTTCAAAACTGACTCACATGTTGGGCACATTTCTCATCGTCCTATGTCTGAGGAAAATGAGGATGAGCGTTCCGTTTCCCAGGATCCCAATAATGAAGATGATGGCAAAGAGAACAGGGACGATGTAGGTCTCGAGTCGATCCATGTAGGGAACGTAGCCACTTTCACTCCCGGGAATCAAGAATGATCCATTACCATCCACCGACTCGGAATTCCGTCCGCTCCCGTTCAGCCACTCATTCGTAATATTCATTAGCTCCGTCTCAGCATACTCCAAAACTTTACCAAAGACTTCATGAGGAGACTCAGATCCTGTTGGAAACGTTGAGTCTTCCTTTTCCATTCCGTCCTTCAAACCTTCAAGGAGTAAAATCCCGCTCTTGCTGTAGTCCATTGGGGCGTGAAACGTCAGGCCACTTTAACCCTTCAATTAGGATACAGAATTAAAATTTAGAAATTAAAGTGAAAGTGTAGAAAGTCAGGGAGAAAGTGGAGAAAGTCGCAAAGAAAGTGGAGAAAGTCAATGTGAAAGCAGTGAAAGTCATAAACAATTTGGTGAAAGTCGATGTGAAAGCCTTAAAGAATGTGGTGAAAGTTGCAGTGAAAGTCATAGCGTAGAGAAAGCCGAAGTGAAATTAGTGAAAGTCTGAATTTAATCCGATCACTGGAGTTTAAACTTTCATTTTCAGATGTAATTTTTTGGGAGTTACGAGCCTTTGAATTTTCTGCAACATTATGCTCAGCGTACAGGGTGGACGCGAGAATTCTACACCCTTTCACAAAATTTCTTCAATTTCATTTTATAATTTATAGATTTCGTTCATCTCAATTGACAGAAATTAATTTTCAAAAATAGGAAAAACACTGTTCATCTGTTATGGGCTCAGATTTTCGGTACAAACTTCAAAAATTTTGAAAAATCTTGAACCACCCTGTACAAGACTAAGCTTTCCCCTCCGGGAAAATGAATACTCAAACTGAAAGTTGTGTACTTTTCTTCAGCCATTATCCCACTTCTAATTTGCTTAAGGTCATAGTTTTATTGACACAGGTCCAGAATTAGGCCACGCTAAGGCTAAGGCCTACAAACGTAATTTATGCGGCTCCATGTTTCAGACGCATCTCAAAATTTATTTTGAACCAGTTTTAGAGCTCCTTGAAGAAAGCATTCATTTACGTACAGGAAACTTGGTAATGAAATTATGTGGGGAGCAGAGAAAGTTCCAAGTCTTTTCTTTGTTCATGTTCATAGTACTACGAAGGATACTCAAATTAACTTCAAGGATGAATTAGGAACTCAATTCATTCTCAGTAAATAAGGGGCGTCTTCCGCATGCAGGGCTTCTGTTCAATGCACTGTCACGTATCGAGGTTTGCGGAAGACAGGAGAATCTCAAGGTGGGCAGAGATAGTAAGGTTTGAGGTCAAGAATCGGCAGGCCTCTATTGAAGGTAATTGAAAATTACATGCTTTTGGTAAGCGCATTAGGATGCGTTTTCATTTTCCATTCACTGCTTTCTAAAATCATGTCACGTAGCATGCTGCAAAATCTGTAGCCGTAAATAGTTACATATTCTTTTTGCTTGTTAGCTCCACGGAAGGAACAAATTATAGCGTAACATAACAATACAGGTGTAATTTTGTGGAGCAATGCTATTTTTAAATTATATAAATTTCGCAATAGTTTGCAATACATTGCTTCGCTTGGGCAAATTGAATAGCATTTGGTTTGGATTAGGTGTGCGTCAGTATTTGAGGTCATTACGCAACACCAATATAAATATTTATGACAAATTCATGATTCATGCATGTTTGTATTTTTAGAAACATGTGCATTTTTATTAGCACAGTATTAAGCTATTGTAGATTCAAATACAATATACTAACGTAAGTGTTACTCATCTAATTTTGCAATTCACTTAGCCAATCCAGGTGTACAATTTGAATTTCAACTTTCAACACATGCAAAATTCATTCATTTGCTTCAGTTCTTCAGCTAATTTTTATTTAGTCGCCTTTGAACATGGCTCTACACAAATTCATAGGTATAACCATTTTTGGCATGACATTAGCATTAGCAATATTGGCTGATGTTGTGGATGCTGCACGAATTTCAGGTAAGGGTAACCATGTCAATACTTAATCGAAACGATTCAAGGTTTCGTAACTTGAGTAACAAACTTGAACTGTTAATAAATGTTGAAATATTTCTATTTGAACGGCAAAAGAATTATTAAAAAAGTATAATGATTAATACTATTTTTATTTTACCATTTCAGAAATAGGAGATGATCACTGTATTCAAACATGTCTGGAGCACAACAGGGACAAATGCAACTTAGCTCTGCAGCTGGAATTCGTCTGCCTCAACATCTTAGATTCATCTATTGAAAAATGTGAATATGAAACCTGTTGGCCTCAATGCTTCGCCGGTATGTTAATTAATAAATTCGAATAGTTCAATAAAATAATTAATTCAAAAGGTAACTGGACGCAATTTTTTCAGATTTCTTCACAAATCCAAAATACCTGAAAGGAATGAACTGTCAATGTCACGAAGATTGCGAAATTCTGGTCAACAATGAAATTAACTAGGCTCAAATTACGGGGAGCCGCCCTGTATGAAAATATTTACAATTAGTGGATGTACCTGTTGTTGTGTCATACTGTATGCCCTTGGCATATAGTGCTAGGCATGGCGTCTAATTACGAGCATTTATTCCGTGTAATGTATTTTTACTCCTCTTCTAATCTAGTGTAGATCTTATTTTTAATTACAACTGTCTCACACACTATCGTATCTCTATTGTACAGTAAAACCTTATGGAGCAAACATAAATACAAGGGGATTAGAGAACGGAAAGCTGAAGAAGCCTTGGTTTTATCTGTACTTTGGGTTGGGCTCCTTGTTTTTTTTACATCGTGTAGGAGGCGTGTGCGTGCGGGCATGAGGAATTAGTTTGTATGGAATCCCTGAGCATGCAATTACGAGATCTTGGAAATGAAATTGAATAGAAGCGACACTTACTTACGCGAGCAGAGGGACAGAAAACTGCTGGAACCGAGTTTCGACGGTAATTGTGCCTCGTCGCTCGTCACTAGTGAATTTTTTTTACGATTTTCGCTAAAAAGTGCGACAAAATGTATGACGCAATTTTAAAATAAACAATTATGATAGTAGCTTTCAATGGTGTTTACAAAATCCTTCTTGCTGAGGTTTTGGGTTTAGTGCTATCACGGAAATGGTTACCCATTGTGTCGCGCTTTTACTTTTGTCGCTCTTTATTTTGTCGCTCGTTTGAAAATTCGAAGTTTAGAAGCTTGTGCTGCTGTTTTATCAGTTTCTAGTGTCTCGCATACGAAAACATGATTATTTTATAAGTTATTTTATTACATACATGTCGCGCTTTTAGATTTGTCGCTCTCTGTGGTGTCGCTTGTTT
This sequence comes from Ceratophysella granulata, assembly GCA_034694905.1. Taxonomy (NCBI): domain Eukaryota; kingdom Metazoa; phylum Arthropoda; class Collembola; order Poduromorpha; family Hypogastruridae; genus Ceratophysella; species Ceratophysella granulata. The sequence continues at coordinate 11,849 of JAQFYU010001513.1, forward strand.
GAAAATTCGAAGTTTAGAAATATGTAATGGACTCTCCATTGGTTTCTGGTGTCGCGTACATGAAAACATGTTTTTTTGTAATTCGTTTTCCTCTTGTCGCATTTTTATGTTTGTCGCTCTTTGTGGTGTCGCTTGTTTGAAAATTCGAAGTTTAGAAATATATAATGGACTCTCCATTGGTTTCTGGTGTCGCGTACATGAAAACATGTTTTTTGTAATTCGTTTTCCTCTTGTCACATTTTTTATGTTTGTCGCTCTCTTTGCTGTCGGCCCACTGAAAATCTGAAGTTTAGAAGCTATATGTTGCATCCTTTTATTCTCTCGTGTCACACTTAGCGCCTAGCAAAGGTCGATTGTTTTGGAAGTTGTTTTCAAATTGTCGATCTTCTGGATTTTGTCGTTCTTTGTGGTGTCGCTCACTTGAAAGTTTGCCCTTTGTAAGGCATATGTCGTCTTTATTGGTTTCATTTGTTGCCATGTAATTTGAATGCTTAGTAAATCGTTGTCTACTTGTAGCTCATTAGTGTTTGACGCTATTATTCGTGTCGCTCGTAAGAGTATTTTTGCATTGTATACTCTTCTCCACATGCCGCGCTCTTCTTTAACCCAAATTTTCAAAAACACGGAGATTTATGTCGTAATTTCGATTTGTCGCTCTCGTCGATATCTTCATTGTAATTTATGGTTTGGATAGCATCTGTCGCTATTCCACCGGTATTTCTCCATTGGTGTCGTAATTTTGCCGACAAAATTTTCAGTTTGTATGCTTATGAATCGTAATTCTTACTTTGTCTTAATTCTTATTAAATGATTATTATTAAATTCATACTTTTTCCTACTTTACTTTGGCGTTGAGAATTGAGAAGTACGCTGAAGACAAAATCTTGAGCTATGAAAATTAGAGCTTGGAATTAATTTCTGTATGTCATTAAAAATCTGATGTATTGATTTAACGCCGTTAATAAATTCATTTATTCTGTTTAAAATTGCGAATTCTAATTTCAACAATTTCTGAGTTGGGAGTATAGCATCATCAGCCTATCACACAGCGCTCAATTGACCAGGCTCAATTTACAAGGGTCATATTTGACCACGCGCCACGTGCCGTTAACTCCGCACACAAACGAAAGAAATAATATCCTTAACTACGACGTACCGTTATTTTTCGTCCCTAACCCGTGTGCTATTTAGCTTAATGCACCATTTGTTGTGCTATCTGCTCCACTCTCCCATGTGTCTGGAATGAGCTCTAAGTAATTCTAATGTTGAGGATTATCTAGTTTCTAATGTTCTTCTCGGATCTCAGATAAGAAGGAAATTCCTGGACTGGAACCTGGACCCAAGGACAGACAAACAATTTGCTACTTAATAGCCAAGCCACCCTCACACCTCGTGTAAATGGGCAGGATAATTACTGTACAGTTGTACTAATGACAGTTTCTGTGGAATTGGTTGCTAGGGCGAATACCCACGTCACGGTGGTTGCTAAGGCCATGTTGTCCTTGCCAACATGGTGTAAATTCACAATTTCTTCTAAACGACCTTGAATTTCAATGGAATAGGCAATACTTGAACCAATCCTTAAATTGTTGCCATTCGACGAGTTGCAAAAAAATAGCAAATTAGCAAGGAATCAATTCTTCAGAAATTAGCGAAACATGAGAGCACTTTAGAGGATAACCTGCTAACGCAATCCTTCCGTATTCCTGTTTTCAGAAGGATTTATACGAGATCATTACTCAGGCATGTCAGACGCTCCTGCCAGAGAATCCGCAATAAAACTTTCATCAGGGGGGAAGATAAGCGGAAAATGATAATGCAGTCTCCATCCGCTGAATTTCAGTTTTGGCGAGCGGAAAAAGTAGCGCACTAGCAGCTTAAGCTATTCCGAATCCAAACTCAACCATAAATCTGGTAATTCGGCTAATGTGCTAATGCTAAGTTCTATGCATACATTGTAGTACGGGTTTAAAGAGCAAGGTTGGGCTCATGGGCTCTGAATTAATTCGATTATAGTTAGGCCTTTTTGCAAATAAAGCTATCCGCGAATTTCAGACAGACTTTGCGAATTTATTAAATACTGCATTTATCGAGTTTGTTTAGTAATATTTTCGCCAATCACAAAATCTAAATTAAATTTGAAACAGTAGCTTAACAGATTGTAGTGATAAATTTGTCGTCAGATAATCTGATTGGTTGTGGCTTGTGGCTCAAAATGTTCGATACTCGACAGGGGTTTCAATTTACATTTTTAGTCGAATATTTTTGCTTATTTGGGACTCCTGTCACAAAATTAACGGCGAAAGCGATAGCGTAATTTTAAAGTAAGTTTTAAACATCGGTTTTTAGCTCAAAACATCGGAGAAAGTTCCAATGATGAGTTAAAATGAAAAAAGATGTGTGGCTCATAACGTCCGATTCATCAATTTCGTCATAATAAAGGTTCCATTTGTAAGAAATGGGGCAGCTTCGGTGAGCAATCAAAACAACAACGTATCAGCTTAAGCTAAAAATTCTGATTTGTGGCTCATATGGTTTGATTCTCAACAGGGGTTGTAATTTACATTTTTAAATGAAGATTTGAGCTAATTTGTGGCTGATAAACCTCGATTCACTGTGGTACCTGTCCCTAATAGTCAATTTTCAAGGAAACGTAATATTTCGATTCGTAGTTGAAGACATTGAGAAAAATGAAGCTAAAAAATATCAGCTTAAATGACAAATTCAGAGGTGCGGCTCATTATG
>JAQFYU010001514.1:0-14591 GCA_034694905.1 Ceratophysella granulata
GCTGAAGCAGTTAAGCTTCCGTTGATACGATGTTACGTACGTGACTTGTGCTGCGCTTCCAAAAAGTATCTGACAGAAGGACAGAAGGACAGACAGACGGACAGGACCATCCCATAAGACCTTTTGGTCTAAAAGTGAAACTGCCTTCGTATGCATACGTACTACCATATACTGCATACTCGTACAAATCGTGTTAAGATGAAGGGTTAAAGTTTAATCGCAAATCGGAATGGATCTTATAAATCCTGATTTAAACAATACCAAATCAGAGTACAACCGTATATCACTCTACATGTCATGTAATTGTATATCTGACATAGCATGAGGAAAATACGAAATACGAAAATGGCTTAAAAGGAATATGAAAATCCCTTGTCGACAATTTTGACGGGCTGACGCTATTGTATTTTGTACAAAAACCCTGCATCTTGCAAATTTGCATGGGCATAGGTGAACTCATATCTAGTGCTGGTAGGGTTATGACTTGAGGGCCCAAGTTCCAGTCGACAGATTTGAGAGAGAGATAGCGGAAGCCTGAGATCAAAGTTGTTTGATTCCTGGCTACCTTTCGTCTTTGATGAAGACGTAAGTGGGTGGAGATGAAGAAGAAAGGGTTTTGAGGAAACTACTAATCTCTCTCTCCTCTGCTCCCATTCTCACTTTACAATAAGAACTCATTTGAGCCAAAATTGCATTTGAGTTTATGGAACGTGCTTTGATGAGAGTAGTGGTTCGCTTTCTCCGGGCTACGTCGTCGTTCCTGGCTAGGCAGGAGCCATATGGCTTCACTAGAACCATTCACTTTAGCCAAACACCATGTGAGTGGTCTTGGGTGAGAATCAATTATAGCGAAGTGCTTCCTCTATTCCGTTGCCTTAGCTCGACACGGTTCAGAAACTAAATGGACTTTAGACTGGAGTTAGGATCTGAATACAGATTGGCTCAGAGGGAGCTGCTGCAAAGGTTATTTACGAGTTTAGGCCCTGTTTTTCTCGTATACTAAAATCCAATCGGCAAAAACATTCAAAATATTGTGTTCGATCTCCTGCAGTAACAGAGGAGTCGGCTTGCACTTTTTCCGCCAATGAAAACAAAAGTTTCATAATAACTTAGGAATTATTGAAATGTTATCTTAAATTCATATTAATCGCCATATTGAAAAAAGTCATGGGTAGACTAGCTTAACGTTAATTTAAAATTTGAAAGCATTTCCTCGAAGGCTGGACGTTTCCAGTCTTCAATTATTTACTATTAAGTTCAATTTGATTTACTTCTGAGCTTTTTCCGTTTTTAAAATGGAGATTTACATGAATTTAAGATAGAATCCCTGTATTTTTGTGCAACTACTATGTTTTATATTATTCTTTTCATGTTTAAAATTTTAAGTTTCTAATTATCTATTCATCAGATTAGATGAGCCCTACTGGAAATGCTGTGTGATCGTCATGGCAACTTTTTTAATGTATGAGTTGGAATTATTAACGTGAAATAAGTGTCTTAGATTTGATTCGGCACGGCACAGGGACGTCCTCGTATGGGAAAACCTATAAAATGTCTATTTGGCAGCTTTCCTCAAAGGTGAAATGCGTAAATGACCCCAGAAATCCAATCTAAGTTCAATTTGTGGTGCGGCTGAGCTGTCTTAAATCTATAACTTGCTTCTATTTAAATTTCTTTGAAAGGCGGAGTCCTCGGGGTCCTGGGAATTTAAATTTTCATAATTTGATGAAAGGTTGAATTGTTTGGACGGTAGCTTAGCAAAATTATATTTTGAGCCCTGAGTGATTGCATTTCTCAGATCTAGTTCTTGCGTAGACATATTTGCCATAAGGCAGCCCATGGAAACCGTACTGGTGTTTATTGTTTGAACACTAGATTTTAGTAATTAAATCAGGACATCCAGACTTCAACTTGCATTAGTTCCAGAGATGTGCACTGCAATGTGAGTCGCTTCACTAGGCGCAATTAAAATTAGCATTCCAATGAGAAATATCGATTTTCTGTTCTCCTTATAATGTCCTATAGCTTAAACGGTCCCCAGATAATGGAGATACTGTTGTCTATCGTGATGTATGCTGGATCATCCTCTTCTGATTTGCCTCTCTTCTGGTATTACATTTTGGAACATTTATTATTCTGAATTTCCAGGTTGGCCACGAAGCAGATTACTTGGGCTGGCACAAGGTTTGGAGTTTGGAACGGAAGAAAGTGATATGTTGGGACGGGAAGGCGGATTACAGGACTCCAGGCTTGGATGTGACTAGAAGAGGGACAAGGATGGCGAGTTAGACGGTGACAAATGACACGTAGCCATCGGAACGCTTCTGCTTCCACCTGCAGTTCAATGTATCGAAAGTTTAGGCGACTCCGCTTGGCCATCATCGTCTACGCCTGCGGCTCCATCTGTGGCATCCTTCTTCTCATCAATTTCAATGAAGAAGGTATGCAGCTTCCCTATTTGATATTTCTTAAATCTTAGAATTATTTCCGAGAGTGAAAGCACAGGATTTTTCTCGGCTGTCGGGAAGGTTCACTGAGCAAATTCAAAGTTTTCTGTAGATAGAAGTATTAATCTGAAGCGGTATTGCCGGTTAGCTAATTATATGTTACATTAGGTGAGCTTCATGTTACATATTGTTGGATTAAGAAATATTTAATTATGTTAAATGAGACTCGGTTAGACTAGACTCACAATTAATTCCAGTTGTAACGTAAAAACGATAACGTAGTTTAAAAAATGAATATTTAATATTAACTAAAAATTATTGAATAATTTCATTTAACTTTAAGCCACCGAAGGTTTTCACCTTAACCAGCAAGGTAAAGATACCAGATTAGTTCTCAGGGATGAAACGTTTGTGCATGCAGCTCATTTAGAAATTGAAAAGAGAAAAAAAACCTTCGGTGGCTTAAAGTTAAATTAAATTATTGAATAATTTTTACTTAATTTTAAATATTGATTTTTCCGTATAGTTTGTATTATTTTTTACTTTTAATACGGCACTACATCATCACCTCAGAATTTTTTGTGCATTTTGCATTATATTTTATTGTTTTTGGCTACGGAACAGTCATATTGGCGAAGTAATTTTCCAGTTTTTCTTGAAAATGACAAATATGAAGTGGATATTTTTAATATATTGGAAAAATTGACGAAAGCTCTTGGAAATCGATAACTTGAGATTAAATTGTCAAATAGAAAACAATTACTTGCATTTAACATTCTAGCGCTGGAATTTAATTTGAAATGCACAGTTATCTTACATGGAATAATCCCGATTTATGTGATTGTAAAACGGAAAACAAATTATTGTAAATTATTGTAAAATTTAAATCAAAATCAGTCTTAACCGCTCAGTGTTGGTAAAAAATTCGCCCCTTCTATTTTATGATGTTTGAATTGGCCAACTCGGTATCCATAATTTTACCTGCATAATGCCTTCATTAAACCAGTTTCACAAGTTTCTACTTAAAGAAGCTTAATTTCTACGTAGATATTTCCTTCTTGATTAATATTTTTGTCCCACTTTTACAACTATTGGCGAGTTTCACCAAAAATATCCCCGTATATATACCATAAACTACACTTAACTGGAAACGAGGCACCGAATCAGGAAACATGACTTACAAATTAGTGGAATTTTGAATTCAAAATCGCCTCGATTTGGATATCCTATTAACAGCAAATTCATAATACCATTTTTTACAGTGAAACGACTCCTCCAGCAACCCCGCTACACTTCCGGTCCCCACGAGCACGACCATGACCAAGAGCACACTGCTCCAGTTGAGTCAGCCCTCGTGAGCTCACGAGATGTGCTCATCACGGGTGGCGACGTCACAGGTGGGAGCGGAACCGGAAGGGGCTACTCGGATGAAAACTCACAACAGTCCAAAGCCCGCCAAGAATTGAACCTAGTGGCCTCAGGCTCTTTGACCCAGTCACCCAAGGAAACCATGGCCAAGCCTTGGTTCATGTGGCATGGAACACGGTTCCCATCCCTGAGTACTTCCCGCGGTCAACTCTGGCACGAAGAAGATCCCAACGGAGATCGAATCATTGAGCAGCTCATGTACCTCACCCCCGAGGACATTGCCCATCTGCCCAACACCCCTTCCTACTCCCCCACGCTCTATGGCCTGGGACTTGGAGCCATTTTCGGGAGTGATAGTAGTAAGAAGGCCGTGTCCGAAACACAGACAGTACGAAAAACGGCTGAAACGAACAGTAGTAGTGGACGGTTCCAGGGTCGAGTGGTGGGAAGTACGAATCGAAGTCTGACAATTGACACGAGTTCAGCGATGAGTAAGCCTAGTCCAATCAAAACAATTTTACTCTACTATGGACTGGGCATGAGTTGGGGTTCTCACATTACAAGCGGCCGCCATGTTTTTCTCCAACAAAAATGTCCGGTGAATGCCTGTCGTCTCACCGGAAACCGGTCACAGCTCAGTAAAGCGGACGTGGTTGTTTATAAGGACGTGTTTATGAACCCAAAAGTTCGGAGGTCTATGGACCAACTTTGGGTCATTTATATGTTGGAGTGTCCGCTGAACACGCAGAACTTTATGGACAAGAACGTGTTCAATATGACGGCGACGTACAGACATGACTCGGATATTGTCACGCCGTATGAAAAGTGGGTTTACTACGATGACCGGGTCCGGGCTCTTCCGCAAGGTACGACAATTCTCTTTTTGCTTCTCTGTGATTAGGGAAGGGCTCGTATGCATTTTTAAAATGTTAAATATATACTAAAATATGCATTGGAATATCAAAATATACACTAAAATACCCAAATATAAAGTAAAAAGCTCAATTACGCACTGAAACACCTACCAATAGCACTACACGTCGAAATATGAACCAATATACCCAGAACGCACTAAATATGTCAAAATATGCACTGAAATGCCAAAAAACTCTAAATATGCCAAAATATGCACTAGCATGCCACAATGGAGCAAAATATGTTAAAATATACACCAGAAATACCCAAATATGCACTAAAAGGTCAACAAATGCACTAAAAATGCCAAACTATGCACTAAAATGCTAAAATATAAAATAGAACGCTAAACGATTCACTTAAATATGTCACAATAGACAGATTTTTACAAAAATAATTGGTAGAAAATCCAGCCATCCAAGTAGCAGCTACGCAATATATTTTGCCAAACATCAAATACAAATTACAAGTAAGCCACGACGGTTTTAGAAATGCCTTTAAAAGATTTCCAGAAACAAAATACCGATGAACAACCGGCATAGAGGAAAACTTTCAAAAAGTGTCAAAACCTGCAGCAAAACAGCCAAGAATATGTCAAAAACATCCAAATATGCAACTAAATATCCATAGTTCGAAATACCTCAAAAAATGCAAAAAAAATGCACTAAGCGCTCAAAATAGGCAAAAACGTAAATTTTTGGTTTTTGGAACCAGCTCGATGTGAATCCTTGAGATTTTGTATTAAAAAGCCTACAGCGAGTTCCAGAAAAAAATGTTTTTTTTTGCATAGTAGCCGTTTCCTATTTATCATCTCCGCTTCACGCTCTTCAATTACACTTGTTTCATGGTTCTGTCTCATTTACGCTGATAAGAGAAAAGTTTTTGGTCCACCGAGTCAGGAAAGTCTGACCCAAATACCCTCCTGTCTTATTCCTATTATCCAGATCATTTAGAAAGAAATGTTTTTCAAGAGTCCTGGCGGGAGGCAAGGCGGAAGTCCGCAGAGACTAGGACGACAAAAAAGACTCGCTGCATAAAGTGGAACGGATTTACATTTTAAATGCAGGGGAGATTAACGTCTTTTCATATTCTCGTCATGTCAAACAAAGTTTGGCTCAAAAAAAAAATAGAACGGCTAAAGTTTTACTCGAATCTTTTCCATCCTTCCCACTTTTCTCCAGTTTCATCTTTCAACTTTAATTTAGAATGTCAGCGAGGATTATAATATTTTCTGATCTATGTCTTCCAGCTTCATGGACCTGCTCAGAATAATCTTTCAACAGTTTACATAAAATAATTTCACAAACTTTTTTCACGACCTTCCATTAAATATGTGTATTTGCAAGAGATCAGATCTTGGTGGAGGATGGGGAGATTATTTCCATGCTTTGAGATTGAGTCAGATTTGACTTGTTTCTCCTCGGATTAACTTTTGAACTTAGTATAATTTTAAAATGGTAAGTACTGAAATTGATAGGCCCAGAATATACAGGGTGCGTCAGATTCATGATATATCTTGAATTTTTTTTTAATTGATGCTTAATTTTAACTAGCTAGCTCGTGAATGAGTTCTAGGCACTGATCCGTGCCTTGAATTTGATAAAAATTCATTATTTCGTTTAGTTCATTTAACAAATTCATTATTACGCCCACATTTTAATTTTGACAAAGTATTACTTTATGTCAACGTGGTGCTCTCTGTACTTTTTAAAATATAAAATTACATTCAATTTACGTTTTTAGTATTAAGTATTTTAGTATTAAATGTATAATAATGTGAGTTGTTGGAATTTTTCAAAAATTTGTAAACTGAATTCAAAATTAGCTGCAGAAGTCATAACATCTAAAGAATTTTTAGCTAATGTAATTTAAAGAAGTTAGCTAAAAACGACCGATTCATTCAACCAACCTGCAGATTTGCTTTAATATTCGGAGAAAATTTCGGGAAATAGCCACAGACATATTTGAATTACAAGGTGTAGTGCCGAGACCGTGGCATCTTCAGACTTGAGAAATTATAGTAGTCAAGTTGACATGTCTGACTGAAATTCAAGAACTAAGCCAGTCAATATAATTTTCTCGTTCTTTTGAAACCCAAAATTACACACTACTGTTCTAGTAGTTCCAAAGTTGAATTTATTGTTTTTCCTCAGTGACATACTCTGAGCATTCGGAAAGCAGAGTTGACAGTGGGACCAGGACTACATTATGTACTTGTGTTCTTTTCCATGCCTTGTCGTATTGGAACTGAGCGGCATGCGGAGTCAGAGGACCGCAGTGTGACGGTTGACAGTTGACATTGAGTGACTGCTACTTTCACCATTGTATATAATTATGTTCTCCGCCTCAGTTTTTAGTTTCACTCCGTCCTTCTGGCTCCAGTTCCAGCTTGTGGCATGGCACTGATTCCCAAACATTTCTAATATAATTACTAAAGTTTTCATTTTGGGCTAGAACATATTAATGAGTATTTCCTCTCTCACTTTGTAGTCTTTTGTTATAACTTTATTTTTCCCCATTTAATTCCTAACTTTGGACTCTGGTTCTTCCATCTAACACATCTGCGTTCCTTTCATTTTACCCAGCAACAAAATTCCGTCTCTGCTCCTTTCTGACTTTTTCGGTGAAAGTCAGTCGTGCATGAACAACGGGTTCCTAGTTTTCTTAGCCTCTGCCTACGTGCTAGATGGATTAGAAGGACATATGTTTCTAGAATGCAGGAAACTGGCAGTACATAAGAACCACAGCCAAGAATTTCACCCTTTGTTTTCAGTGCTATACATAATGTCCCGAGAATTTATCTAAAGTAATGGTGCTGTGGTCAGGGAAATATTCCGAACAGAGGAAATTATGCTGAGACACAAATTTTCTCTGATCATAAGAATTCTTTATTAGACAGAAATTCTCTACGAGGTTTCATCTTTTGAGATTAGGAGGAAAATATGGTTTGGTATTTGCGTTCTTGGAATGATTTTTTTTGGGGGATTGGGAGAATGGAATTTGTTTCAACCATAAAATTAAATTCATTAATGTAAAGGTAAATATTTGATAATGGAGGTTAAGTTAAGTTTTACTTTTTAGGAAACTTTCGCTGGTTTCATAGCTATTCCTCCGTATCAATTTTCATGCACATTTAATGACATCAGAAATTAATCGGCATAAAATTCTGCAAAAATTAAAAAAACGTTCTTCATAATTTATTGTATTATTTTATATATAAATTGTCAACTCTATCGGGTTCTTGCAAGGGAGCGATTCTAGTTTCCGAGATTCGCATGAATTGCGACTAAAATGTTCACAATAAACCAAAATTACTATGCACTAAAACGGTATAAATATTCATTTTAACATGACAAAAAGACATTAAGACAAAAATAAGCATTTCTAGTAAAATAAGATTCAACAACGTAAATCCGGCGAAAATTTTATGAATGAAAAACTAGAGGAACAAAATATATTTTCTAGGGCGTCGACATTTGCAGATTGGAACCAGGCCGGTGTAAATCGTTGAGATCTTATTTTTTAAAGTTGACAAAAAGCTGACCCCCGGAAAAATATGTTTATATTTTCTGCAGCTGACCCACGAAAAATATAAGTTTGTATATTAATCAGTTTATTTTATCATTCATTTATACATACAACTAGGTAAGGATCATCGTAGCTTCAAACACGCAAAAGTAACAAACTCCTCATCACCGCGATCAATTAGAATTGGCTGACCATCGAGATCCTTGAAATCATTGTAGTACGCCCGTGCAAGTTCTTCAAATCCGAATTTCGCACAGATTTTCCTTGTGTACGGACTCGTCAGATTGCTTTTGACATAGAAATAGTCCTTATTGGCTTTGACGGCTCGAAGGGCTCGTTCATACATTTCAGTAGCAATCCCTTGACCTTGATAAATTGGATCTACACATGCCGTGTAGAAATTCACAAATGAATCAATTCCATAGCGCTCGTACAGATTTGCCTCTTTATTCACCGTTCCCATTATCCAATTCATATTCTTCATTTGCTTCGTTTTCAAATCCAGATTGGCTATAGTCTCGTCCACATTCTTCGTTTGAATATACGTGATTCTGGCTCCAGCAATCTAAGCATAGTAAATTATTGAGTCGATATAATTTGAATCATATTTTCTTAAACTAAATTCTGGCCATTCCTTAAAGGTAAAAAGTTGGACTGACCCTGTTCGTCTCTGTATCCAGTACGTAGAAACTCAATCCCTGTGGAATGACTGTTTTGTAAACCTGGTCAAACTCTTCCAAATATTCTTGAGATCGAGCGAGACCGTTAGTGAGCGGTGTGCTATGGTAAAAACATTTTTGAAGATGTGCCAAAATGTCTGACAAGTCATCCGTGGGCTTAATCACTCGGAATTCAAATTGTTTCCAGGAACCTTCAACAAATTCTTCCATTTCTGAATTCTTAAAAACGCTCAAGTTTAAAAATAGTAAAACACGCACAAAATAGCAATTTGAAATGTGCTGTATGCTGACTCTATTCGACTAAGCTGTTCACATACTTGTAGTACTATGTACAAATACTTGAAACTTGTTGTCGGCAACCAAATCGTGTATGAGTACAATGTTTTTACGAGCGTACGTGTCAAATCGGTACAGGCTGCTCTACGTGTTTTTTGACGTATCGATACATTGACTGGATCCGGTCTAACCTTGAACTTTGTGAGTTAAAATCAAGCTATCGTATTAATAGTTGCAAATCTAGTATAGCGCTATCAATTATCTTCTATGATACCAGGGTTTTGTCATATGCATTATGGTTTGTTTGCTATGCGTAATTTAAAACTCTTGACTTGTTTCATACATGCGAGCAGAGAGGAATTGACTGAACTTGAAATTAGCTATGAGCTCATGATTAACAGGTTAAATTAGGGGCTACCACCTGGATATCAAAGCGGGAGGTGTCAAAACGGCATATGTCAAAACAGATACGATTCTAAACAAGTTTTAAAAACTTGGGAAACATTTTTAGTGGCGTTTCAGTTTTGACGTACACCGTACAACTTGGTGTTTTGACATATGAACCGGATTTTAACGGTTTTGACATCTGCCGTTTTGATATCAGCAAGGTCACCTAACTAGGAACAAAAATTCTACCTTCGAAAGCTTTTATCATAATTTTTGCATATAAAACTCGTTTTTTTTTCTAAATCGACACCTCGTCATCCCCACTATTCCTATTTTTTATTAAAAAAATTGGAAATAGTCGAACTTAAAGTTTAAAGGAAAACCATGCACATACTCAGAATCGTTGATGAATCTTTCTAGGAATCTTGTTGTTCAATGTCTATTCCTGAATATGTGGTTAAAAGGGTTCAATTCCTAATTTCCTTCATGAGATATTTACATTTCAATAAACGAGAAAAGATTATGAGACAACCCTTGTACATTTCCTTTTTTTCGAGTAGAGCTTAGTTCCTCGCATAAAAGACGCACTCAAAGTTATGTAAATATTTCGTCTCCATGATTTTGGGTTTACTACATACTTGAGTTTCGTTCCACTACACACACGACATGGACACTTCTACTTTCTTGTTGAATCAATAACAAGTCGCATGACATGGTAGCTTCAAGTTTTGCAAGACTTTACTTACACTTACACTTGCACCATGTAACATAAGACTCGAAACTCGAAGGCTGAGACATCATTGTTCTCTCCTCAAGAGTCCAAATTTTCTTGATTTATTTATTAATAATAATTGCAAAAACTTGGCATGGATGTACGTGGACATGATGGGCGTTGTTCGTCCAAAGAAATGAACAAGTTTATTGAAGAAGAACAGGAGTTTCCTATCAACTAAAGAACACTTGACTACGAATATCATTTTTCCAGACTTCCTTCCACGCCCAAACTTTCCTTTTCCGGTCCATTGTTGAATTTTAATGAAACAGAGTTTCTGCAAATTGGAGCCGTGTGTTGAGCCACAATTCAAATGCCTACTATGTCGACACCCGCCCAGACTCCTTTAAATATATACACAATTCAGAATCACTCGATAATGCAGAAGTTGAACAAAGTTTGGGAATTGGGAACATGGTTTGATGCTCTTGTGAAATCGTTCAAGTGACTTCAAATTGCCCACTAACTTAATTAATTTGAGATGGGAAAGTTGAATTATTACATTTGAGGCTTCGTTGATTTTATTCACCTCCATTAAAAAAATAACTTCATTTCTTTTCAAACCGCGAAGTATGAATATTCAGGTTGCTATGCTACCGTTACCCATATTTCCACAATTCATATTCTATCTGATGCTCGTGTGGAACTAGTATTTCCTAAACCGCCCTTGTCCTGTCAACCCAACATAAAAACGGAAGCACAATGCAGAGAATCGATTTCATACAAGGTATTATCTGTAGATCTGGGATAGTACATTGCAAACTACAAGGACGGGGATTCGAGTGTAGGTAGCTCTCCATTTATCTGGAAATGTAGTCAGGCCACGGTTATTCTTTGACTTCAGGGCAGGAAACGTGAAGAAAAGGACAGACCCAAACCCCAGATTATGCAGACTCTCAATCTAGGCAACTGGACCAAGGAAGTAAGGAAAGTGCATCAGGGACCATGCGACAATTCGCAAGGGACAATTTGGGTGGTGACGGTGACATTGGGCGAATTATGATGGCATTTGTCGCTTACCGGGTTTTCTATCTTTTTTTTGTAGATCACACATTTAGTAATTGCGCGCTGATAGCGTGAGTGGCCTATCAACTAGAGTTTCACAATTCAATTAAATGGAATTTATACTGTTATGTTGGAGCTAATATGGACAATTGGTTAGTTTGCATACTAATCGGCTAATATGGAAATTAAACTTTAAAGAACGTAAAGTCACGGGCGTTAACATTCATTTCAAAGATTGGAAATTAACCGTTTCTTACTCAGAATTTGACGCTCTTTCTAATATGGTGTCATTTAGAATGAAACCCGTTTCACTGAAACACAATTAATCTGGATATCAGGTTTCAGACACAGCTAATTCGTGCATCATATCTAGGTTAATTCTGTTTCAGTGTAACGGACTTCATTTTAAATGACACCATTCGAAAGAGCGTCAAATTTTGAGTAAGAAACAGTTAATTTCCAATCGTTGATATGAATGTTAACACCCGTAACTTAACGTTTTTTAAAGTTTAATTTCCGTATTAGTCGGTTAGTATGCAAACTAACTAATTGTCCATATTAGCTCCAAGATATATACCATGCGCTTTAAATCTTAATATCTCAAATCTCAACGATTCAAACCAACCAGGTTCCTATAGCCAAATACCATATTGCATGGTTTTACATATTTTTAGCTTTGGGTGTAGGTAGATATATATATATTTCGATCTTTATAAAGTTTTGGTTTATATTTTTCAATTCTTGTAGCACATTCTTATACTTTTGCAGCATTGCATTATGTTGACACTTTTAAAGCTTTTATGAAAATACCAACTCATAACTCTTTGTATGTTTTTATTGCACAATCCACGATCCAAGACAGATTAGTATTGTGAAATTTTTCTACCTTGATTTAAGTTTGATGTTATTCAAAACAATTAAGCTTTACAAGTTGGCTGACTTAGTTTTTGACCGTTTACAGTAGTTTACAGTGCTTGCAAACAAGCCTTTTCAATAATCTCGTACTTTCGATTTGAGAAAAAGCAATTGACTGCTGTGGAATTGGCATAAAAGCCGTTCCATGTATTGAGTATTCCTTGTGAGTCTCTGGACGTGACAAAGAGACGGAATCATTTGAGGAAAAAGGAAATAAATGATTGGACATTATGCGTAGCGCGTAGTAGGTCCTTTATCCTTCCTCTCACCGATTCCCTTGAGTATCAAGCGGGCATTTAGCCACTCAGTCCACCGAACAGAGACCGTCTGTCACTGGAAACCCTTGACTTGGTCTCCAGTCAGTCCTCATCTCTGTTTCTGTTTCTTTTTTTGGACAGGAGTAAATTACGCAGCCGGTAAGACGAAGAAAGTGGCCTGGTTCGTGTCCAACTGCGTGGCGAAGAACAATCGGCTGGAGTACGCTCGAGAACTGGGGAAGTACATTGAGGTTGACATTTACGGTGCCTGTGGATCACACGCCTGTTCCCGTGCCAATGCCAAACAGTGTTTTGACCTTCTGTCCAAAACCTACAAATTCTACTTGGCATTTGAAAACTCAAACTGTCGAGACTACATTTCAGAAAAGTTCTTTGTCAATGGACTTGGGTGAGTCTCTTATTTTTTATCCTTCAATTGACAAGAAAAGTTATGGCTTTCCAGCATTAGTTTCCATCCATAGCTTCCAGCCTCTTCAGTCCTTGTCACGAACTCAGTTCCGACTACATAAATATCTCCGTAGTTGACAATCTTCCACTATTCCTACATAGAGCTAGGCTCAGGTCTTAAACCCTCAATACCCGAACAACCCATACAATTTATCTGCTGGACCGCGGACTCGGGCAATAGGCTCCACACATCACACATCTCTATGGATATGGCTATTGGCTTTCTTCCGCAAGGTTACACTTTCAGAATTCTAAATGGTTTCTGCTCGTACAATAAGCATACCCGGCTCCAGCCAAGATACGATGGTTCCAGTCAAAAAACGTGAAACCGAAAAAAAGTGAGGTGCACAGAATTGACAAATTGACCATTGACCAGAATTTAGCAATAATGTCCGTTACCCGAATTTAAATTAACTTAAAGGATTTGGTGTAGCGCTTTTAATGTCACATATTTGACCTGATACGGCAACTTACAGGTACAGATCAGATCAGAATAATCAATTCAACATTGATGCATCTGGGTCTTCCAGGCAACCCCCGACTAAATAGCGCGACATCAAAAATTGCTGCATCAAAAACCGCAAACGTTAACCTTGCCCTAATAATTGTAACTTTGTTTCACGTATTTCGAATTTCGACACAAATATATTAACCTAAATAAAGGGCAGTAAGGTTATGGTGTGGCGCTAGCTACTTGCTATGACATCTGAAACCTTCACACAAAAAAATGGTGGCTTCAATTCAACAAGTTTCGCCATATTGTATTTACAACATTGAAGGAAGGAAACAATAATATATAATTTATTAATTAACAGCATATATATACCGAGAAATTGAGTTCGCTGTAAATGTATTATGACATGTGACACAAAATACCAACGCGAATGCTCTGATTTCGTAGTTTTTGCCATTTACTATAGGATTTATCTGTTTTGATTATTTTTTATAATGATTTTTTGAACAGATTTATTCAGTATTCCTTGAAGCAACGATTTTTTAAATTTTTTCATCTGTTGTTAAGTTGAATTTTCCTTGGTAGGCTTTTTGCATCACTTATCGTGGACCAATTTACATATTGTAAGAGTATTTCTAAAAAATCACATATCTGGTAATCCAAAAAATAGAAAATATATCATAGCATAAAATTTAAATCACTCCAAATCACTCCAAATACTTTAAATCAAATTTAAATTATTTGATGATGCATTAAGATTACTTGATTACGTTTTGAAGTAGAGTAAAAACTAACTTAACCAAACCTTGCTCATTCACACTTATTACATTTCAGCTTCGTAGCATTGAGGAAGATTCTCAGATTCAAAGAACGGATTTATGCCAAACCTTGTGTGGCTGAAATAGGAATATCCATATCCAAACGACATTTGGAAACTGGAAACCATTGGTTTCGAAATAGACTGAAAACTCTAAATGTGCTTGAACACAATGGAGCCTGATTATTACTCCAGGACGGAGGAACATCTCTTTTCATATTCCACAATATATTCTTCCGCTCAATAGAACCTAATATCCGAACAAGCTCCTTATCAACCCATCCAAATCCTAATTTCAATTT
>JAQFYU010001515.1:0-14590 GCA_034694905.1 Ceratophysella granulata
ACGGTAACGTCTGCTGACATTTTGTTCCACATATCTTCCCAGACGATGCGTGTTTTAACAGATGTCTGTGCATGGAAATGGAAGTGGTTTGGATTCTACACAGTGAATTGTGTTTTCCACAGAATACAAGAATTCATAGATACGCTAATTTAATTAACAGATCGCACGGGAGAATCTGTATCGGGTATTTCATGTTTAGGGGTCAGCGATTGCTGCGCAATGTCGGGATGAATGTACCTACATTTCAAACGAAATGTGACTGTAGCCGGACGCCGTACGTTCAATTCAATTTTAATGCATACACATAGCTTATTCAACTGCAAGTCCAATTTTACGTGATCGACGAATATATATTGAATTGCTGGACAGAGAACAACGAATAACATACTTGCGTTCAAGTAAAACTGCCACTATTTTTCATGCTCGCCTTTCCAGAGGCTAGCAGAAGCGGAATCGGTATTATGCAATGCAGTAGAGAAGGGACAGACACACCAAGCATTTTCCCATTTAATGAAAAACTTCTTACTATTTACTATTACTATACACTGTACTACATCAAATGCACTCACAAATTAGTAATAAGAAGTGGAAAATCCGTTTTTGAAAATTTTTTTACGACACCCTGCCCCCAATCTATAATTTGGAAATTAGCGTTTTTGTATTTATTTTTAAAACGTCAAACTCTCAAATTAAATGGCATCTCGGTTCTCAGCCCATAATAAGTTCACTCACAATCACAACTCACAACACAACAGACCAGAACGAAAACAAATCGATCCAAATCTCTTCCACTTACTTCTCCTTTCTTTCGTTGCTCCATGAAAAACTCACTTTTGGCTCATGTAGCAGTTTTGATTTAATTTTCAATCAACTCTAATAAATCGAAACAGAAGCCCACAGACTTGGTCAAGGTGTCAAACGAAAGCTAAGACATTGGTCTATTTTATGCCAAGTCAATTGTTCGTAAAATTTAACATGGTGAGGGTGAGATACAGCGTTGCATCGGACTCTGTCAATCTCTTTTGTGCTCATAATCATAATGTTCTCAAATGCGAACTCCTTCCTTAGTTGCTGGACGGTCATTGTCTATTATACTGTAATTAAATCAGTTCCTTTAATTTATTTCCAGTCTACAGTATATTTGATTGTAATATGAACTTACTCAGTAATTTCCTTTAGTCTTCTATTCTATTTTATACGGCTAATTAATTGGAAATTGTACCCATCAATCGCATTTGATTTACGGAGAACCGCGACGCCGTGGAGTGGTTCGTTGCAAATTAAATAAATACAAAAGGCCCTTTGGGAGAAAATGATAGTTTTGTAATGTTTCTCTGTGATGAAGCAATTACACTTATGAAAGCGTTGCAATTCAAGGCATGTGCATATTCAGATTCAAATGCATAAATCTGCAAATTACTATACCAGTGTTTGAGCTAATGCAAATAAGATCAAGGGAATCAATTTTTAATCGATCATAAGATGATACCTGCATGGTTGATTCCACAAAGCGGTATATTATGAGCGTTAAATCGAATATGAATTCGAACTGAGTATATGGGACAAGGCAAGGAGATTTATGTATGGCAGAGCTCAATTTCTAACTTCGAATTTGTCAAAAAATTTAAAGAAACGCATCAGCTGTGTTTTGAAATTACATTAGAATAAAGTTCGAATTAACAGTAGAAAACCACTGATTGACGAATCTCCATTGCAATATTGTAGATCTCTATCTGACCTCCGCCTTGTTGCATTTTACATTTGAGAACAAATACATTTTATATAAAAAGGCAATCACCTTTAGCTTTCTTTAGACTCCATTAGCATTAAGATTGGCCGCTATTTCGATTTATTACATTCAATTGAAAATTAATTCTAAATTATAACACAAGTCGAGAAAGTGAGTTTGAGTCGAACAAGTAACAAAAATACAAACAAGAGATTTGCGTTGGGCCGGAGGACGGACGCCGTCAAATGGATTTTTAACAAATACAATATGCGAAACGTAAAATGAATAAACAGGTCTGCTGGTTGGTTTGAAACTTAAACAGGTGTGATCAAGTCAGTGCAATCTTTTTGTACAGGGATCTCAATTTCGGTATTCGGTTATCCGATGCTTCCGACTCGCTAATTACTTATTTGCTGTTGCTGAGTCATGGGCTAGCATTTTTCACAATTAAAGTGGCAAATGTGAAATGTGGGTGCGAAGTGTGAATACGAGTAGAAATGTGGAATCCGATGACTCGTCTCTGTTTGCACAAATCGAATGCAGGCACACAACATGGCCGCTTTCAGAGCTTGAACGCTGAAACCTGAATTTTCATTGCTAATAAGAATGCTAATCGTAAAATTAATCCCAATTTTGAACACGTGTTAAATCAAAATTCTGAAAAGGATTTTATTATGTCCAGAAATTATAATCTTGTTCTTCAACGCACAACCAATCCCATCCAATACTGTCAACTGTCTCATCAAGTGAGTATATAAAATTCAAATTCAATTCCTGAAGTCGATGAGAATCAGGGTATAAGTAATCAGGAGTCCCGTAAACTGAAATAATATACAAAATAATATTAGCTTAGTGTCTGATTTAGACAGATTCAGAGTGTGTTGCGTATCGCATTATTTCCTACCGAACCCAAAAAGTTGAACGTTATTGTGAAATATCCGTATGCAGAAATTCCCGTGTTTCTTTTATCCGCAAGCTCATTTAAAAGCATGGTCAGTTCACTCATTTCAACTTTTGAGTAGTTCTTTCCGTAAAAGCACCATTTCTTCATCTGGTTGTCCATCTGAACATCAACAAAGTAAAAGTATTCAGTTATTTAATTAATATACTGGTCCTGGTCATGAACATTGGAAGCATTAAACTAAAATTGTTTAACCTTGCTTTGAAATTTTGCTGCCAGGTACAGGAATCCAGTAGTGTAGAGACAGAATACGAGAAACTTGGTTTTCTCAATAAACGTTGTAAATTGAAACAGAGACCCAGTGTTATCGGCGTAATACGGCAAAGTGCCCATTACGAAGCTCATTGTAAATAATCCTGTGGCCTTATTGACACAATTGACCATGGAACTGTAGTGCAGGTAGTGCTCCATAATCTGAAACAGCATCAAATCAAGACGACATAAAAGTTAGCTTAAAATTCATACTGGAGTAAAATTCTCAAATTAAAGTTATTCCGGGTCCGGGCGTTAAACTAAAAGAAAATGCTAAGTAAAAACATTCCCATCATGATACAAAATCGGAATTAGGTGTGAAATTAGGTTAATAATCGTATAGTACCTCGGAATGCCGAACACGAGGCAGAATTGCAATATATGAATTGACAATATCCCGATAGAACAGAACGGTCAAACTGAAAATGAGGTCACAGTAACAGAGAAGAAGTTGGGAGTACGCATCGGCTACCATGAAAATTATGGTCATAACAATACGAGATGCGGAAGGCGGAGTCATTGACCATTTTGTATTTCCAATTGTATGACTATCACTGAAAAACAATTCCTCAGACGAATTAAGAAAGTAGTTGAATATAATCTTCATATCCCATCTATGTTCTTCAAATATCTCAAGGAAGGAAATTAGAGCGAAGAGACTGAACATGATGCAGAGAGCAATTGTCCGGAATTTATCCTGAAATTTTTGTAAATAAAATAAATTAATGCTACAGTTTGAATTCGAACACGTTGTTACCGATAAGGCTTGATTAGGAGCGGATGATTTTTGAATCCGCTTCGATACGATCCGAAAAATTCAGATGGACTTGCATTTGCAAGAGCCAATCGATCCGATTCGATCCGAAGGAAAACATACAACTCTCAATCCGATCCGAAATCCGATCCCATGCATCATTCAAAAATATCCGATCCGAACCCAATATTTCTTTTGAATAATATATAATATATTTGAGCAATTACTAGAAAAACGTAGAGAATTTCGGATTTCGGATCGGATTGGGAAAGCAATCCGATCCAATCGAATGATTTGCCTGGTCCATCCGATCAGATTCGAAAGACAGCATAACTTTCAATCCGAATCATCCGAAAATATCCGATCCGATTTAAGCCGAATTTGCCAATTCGCTAATTACAATATTGCTGAGATTTTTAAAACTTTGGCATGCGATGTATTTCAAAGCCGAAGTCTCAAGTTAGATTCTTATGTTGATCGAATTGACCGAAAAACAAAATGGCGGTATTTCAACGATTCACGATTGATGTAATTCGTCTACTTATAGCATGACTGCCATAATGATTCTTACATTTCAAATCGTTTCACCTGAGTCTATCAGGCCATTTTTTTAATTTTTTTTTATTTTTTTTATTATTATTATTATTATTTATTTTTTTTCAATTTTTGCATAAAGTAGAGTAAATACTCTACTCCAGCAGTTTGAGTATACTAAGTTTCTCTTTTCTTGTCAATGGAAAATGGAACCCGCCTTCAATTCTCTGTTATCCAACAACAGCCAAATGTCAATTTTAATTTCTGACCTGTTGACCTCAAATACAAATACTCGTATTGACTTTTCGCTTACCTTACGGGCGTTTTCTTGATCGTCAGTGAATAGGTTCGATTTGAGTACGTTGTCAAACACTTTCTGGAAGTACTTTGATTTACACCAAAAATTGTAGAAGAAAATGCCGTGGTTCGTAATGAAGAAGAGGAAGCTAGCCACAACAAAATAAAATGTTGCGTTCTGTTTGCTTGGAATATGTTGTAGAACGGACTTTCCCAAGCGAATTATGTTCAACACCATTATAGTTGCGACAAGGAAGCATCCCATCTAAAAAAAACAGAATTTAGACCATATACATATTTGAAATCTATTTCAAACTTAACTAAGGTAATTATTTTAATAGGTACTGTGATTCAGGACGTGTACGTAATAGTAAGGTACTCTTAATTCTCATTTAAGATTTAAAATAATTCGCAGTTGAGTTGGGGCATATGAGCATTGAGCGTGAGTATCAGATGCCCAGATGCCCGGCAGGATTTCATGACGCAATAATTCATATTCTTCGCTACCCGGGAAGTTCTGAACTGAGCGTAGTTTTGACTTTACGGGAGGAGTTGACAACAAAAGGTACTTAAGAAAAGTTTTTCATTTTAAAATTAGATAAGTACGTTCTTCATTAATCTTTAACCTTGAACACTCTCTAGTGGTCAATATGAGTCTTGCAGAGGGGCGGGCCAAGCGGGTCAATGCGGGAAACCGAATGGCCAGGATCCTCAATGAGAAAGAATTCTACTCCACGATCTATGGTGGATTCAAAGATGTGGACGATGATGAGGACTACAGGTACCAATAATAATAATTTATTAATATATAATTCCAATTAATTGTTGAATATGCGGTGAAATTCATGATTTTCCATATGTTGGATTTAATTTGGTAGACGATTTCCAGTTATTAATGAAGTCAGATGCTCAATGTTAATTTGTATAGTTATAGTGGCAAAATACTGGTTTTCGTGTATCTTGTTCTTTTCAATACCCAATGTATCTTTTTATTCTTCTTCAGACCAGTTAAACGCACAACCCGAAAGAGAAAGTTGAGTGAAGGTAAATTGCCTGATTTATTAAGTTCAAAACCTCTGGGGGAAGTTCCAAGGCCAACCAGGCAAGTTGAACGACCCAGCTTGAGCGCTGGGAAACGAGGCCAATTCAGTTCATCTGACAAGAAGGGTGAACGAACAGTGTTGAGATGTTCAACAAAACAGAAATCATTTGAAACGGAGAAAAGGACAAAAATCCGTGAGAAGGAATCCGATAAGCGGAAGAAAATTCCGTTGACAGAAAAAGTTGAATATAAAATCCCGACGCAAGATGAACTTTTGGAAGAGACGAAATGGACAGAGCTTGTCAATTTGGAGTCGTTAGGTTCGTCCTACTAAACCTAGTGAAACGACAGAGATTTCATTTTTCTAAGAATTTGACTTATACATATTTCATGTTTTGATTTTGCAGCCCAATTTCAGCAACCGGAACTGGAAAACAAGAAAGTAAAACCCGTGAGAAATGTTCCGACGGGACCAGTAATTCGATATCACTCAATTACAATGCCAAATGTCCAGCTGGCGAGTGCTCCGCCGCTTCGAAACTTGCCAAACCTGGTTGAAGAAGGTACAGGCTTGATTGAACGAACATTCATAACATTCTCAGATGTAAATCTGTTCAATCAAGCTATTGTAAGGGAACCAGCCAGTCCGAAGACGTCAAAGGAACGATACTGCGCTCTCACTGGGTAGGTGGCTACCGTAGTGATCTTTGTATTCGACTCCTAATCATTGAGAAAGTTTATTATTGTTTGGTAATTTCAGACGAAAAACCCCGTACTTCGATCCAGTACTACAACTCCCTTACTACAATTCGGACGTTTTCAAAATCCTGAGAGCCGCCTACCATCGTATTCTGTACCATCGAGGAGATCGTCGCATACCACAAGTTCAGAAATACTGTGACTGGTTAGAAGTGGAATATCCTCACTTGTTCAACAAGGGAAAACTTCAAAAACTTGCAGCCAGTGATTCGGATCACGGGTCTCCTGGAGCGGATGGAAAGAAGGGAATGGCAAAAGACTCGTTGCATACTGTTGCAGAAAGTGATGTAACAGCTGAACCCGGTGTGCACGCGATCGTAACGGATGGTAACAGTAAGCCGGAGGTTCCGGAGAAGCCGGCTGCTACCCCATGTCCTTCAACATCGGCTGAACTAGTTGCCCAGGAAATGGAGAAGAAGAGGTCAAGTGAACTGGGTCACAATCGGAAAGAAATTGGATTGACCAGATTGAAGTATCGGCCATTGCTCCCAATTTTACAAAGTCCATTTACAATTACCAATTCGACCTACCACCGTCATCCATCAAGCCGAATTCAAGGTACCTATATTGTTCTAATTCAGCTAATATAATTATAAAATTTCTAATGACTTGCTTGTTTTACACTTCAGGTCTCAGGAAACCAGAGCGTCCTCCAACAGTTCTGCCAAATATATCACCACCCAAAACACTTTCTCCAACAAAGACGTCAAATGTCAAGATCCCGTTGGCTTTGTCAAAGTGTTCCTCAGGGAAATACTCGGTCCAAAATTACCCAGCTTCCACGCAGGTTGTTGCTACGCGAATCCAAGCAACAAATTCATTAGTGTTGCCTATAAGCTTCGTTCAACCTCCAGTCTTCTCTCCACTTTGGCGAAACCCACATCCCACATCTCACTCTCACCCTTGAAGTCAATCAACCCAACACCGTTGAAAGAGTAGCAAATAGCAAAGTACTCTCCATCCAAAAATAGTAGACACCTCGTTGTCGGTTGAGAAATGGGATAGCGTCACCTGCACAGGTCCGTAACAACGGCATGATTAAATGCGCATGTGCAAAAGTATGTTACAGAGCAGGCCCATAGTAGGCCCGTGTTTTATCAAGCCTCTCTTACGGACCTGTGAAGGGACGCTATCCCAATTCTCAACCGACAACGAGGTGTCTACTATTTTTGGATGGAGAGTAAGTCTCTCGTAATAATAGTATTTCTCAAGCTTTTGAGACGCCACTATTCAATGAAAAACAAAAAGTTCTAAGCTAAGGCTAAAGGTTGAAGGAGAACCAAAGTTTAGATTAATCCTATCTCATTCTTTGAAGAATTTCTTGAGTTTCTTAAGAAACACTGGTATGATATGCATGTCTGAATGTCTGACATTATAAATCATGTTAAAACCTAAAATCTGGCGCAAGATACTTTTCCGAATTTTCGAAAAACGCATAAATAGCAAACAGCTGTCAGTTCTTCATATAAAATATGGCACTGTAATTCCGTGTCCATTCAAAAGGTTGATTGTAATACTTGCTTTCAGCTTCAGATACTGAATGCTCCAGACGACGTACCTTTTGAAAAATATTCGTAGTCACTTTGTAGAGTCCAGTCACCTCATTTTGCTTCATATGGAAAGGGACGAGGAGTGAAAAGTACCCAAAATCAATAAACGTTATCCAGAAGCGAAGAGAGCCATTATTGGTCAATCGCCGATTTGTGTCAGCTGGTGCTTCAAGAACAGATGACGCTGTTGCGGTCGATGACGAATCTGAATCCATTTTGGTGAGAAAATCACTAATTTCAATTGAACTCGAGAACAATATGGAATTTAGAAGTCAATACTACAGATCTGTGGTCAGGTCGGTGCCACGTAGTGGCGATGCAGAATGGTACTGGGACAGACGACCGAACAATTATATTTCTTTAGCAGCTCGATTTCAAAGGAAGTTGTCTGTTGATCTTATTGATTGTCAATTATTTATTGTAAACACTTCCGATTCGCTTATTGCCTCTACTCCTAGTGTACTACATACATTTGTCATCTAATGAATTAGTCTAAACAATAGTATTAAGATAGCTCATACATAACATACTTACTATTTACATTGGAGGTGTTATTTATTACTCCGATGACACTAAGCCTGAACCGAAGCATTGTTTCTACATATTTCTCCTAATGTGCCGAGTTAACTATTTCTGAGTTGAGTTTGAGTCTTTGAGTACCTACACCTAAATACTTGGAAATATGTATATTATTAATACTCATTATACCATGACGCTGTGGAACACAGAATAAATTCTCATTCGGAAAATAAACACGTAACAAAAGAGGCATAGAATTATTCAAGCATCACCTTGACCCATGAAAATGCTCTTCTGCGTATGTTTGATCTGATCATCATCAAAACCTACTAATTGACATATTTTGTGAATAATTCTTAATGCATCACCTTGGCTGTGGAGTGGATGGTGTGTGGATTTATATGTATGTACCATGCATATTTGTGCATGGTTTATAGTGATCAGTCGGTACGTACTTTGATACGTGCTCACTAATGGGAAATCTACGATTTAGGAAATAAATGCAACTGGCTCTATGGTCGTTCGATCAAAATTTTCCTGCTTTTGTGTTAATGCATTAATTATTGTCATTTAGAAACTTATTTCTTACTGATGCTTCGTGCTTCGTGCCTGAAAATAAATTCAGGCAAGCACATTGATGTCAGCAGAATCTTGTGATTCATGCATCATATGTATGAGTTCTTTGGCACGGAAAATCCGCAAATTCGAGACATCTCGATCTCGGGATCGTAGTAAAGTATTCATTATCAAGAATTTAGCGTGAAATAAATGAATAACCCATCCACTCTCTGCTATAAATAATGCCGATTCCCTGCGTCACGGCTCTTTGTCTTTTGAGCAGTGCTCATCTCTGGAGATTTGTGATAACTTAATTTTTAAACCACAAAATAATTAAATATGAAGGAGTTCACATTTATTTCGATTTGCTTATTTTTGATAATTGAATCAAGTCAATCCCATACGCTTAAATTACCAGCAGCAACGAAGGAAAATGCTGGGAAAGCAGCATCAGCATCAGTTCAGCGAGGTAACTCTTCGCCTAATTTCAGAAATACTGCACTGATTCACTTTTAAATTGTTTAAGATTTTGACCTTAATTTCTTATATTTATTGGCAGAATTACCCAAAGGCGTTGCAAGCGTAGGAAGTTTTCTTTCTGCAGCAAAGAAGCAAAGTGGAAGCAGTAAAAGCGGTCCTGACAGCCCAACAATAGTGAACAATTACATCTACGTCGTAGGAGATTTCAACTACTATAATAGTGGGCTGAAAGTCGGAACTGTATCTAATAGAACAAATGGTAATAATAGTTCCAATGCAACTCGAGATCGAGACTCTGAACTTCCGGACGATGATGATGACTACGAAGATCAAGATCCCAAACAATGGAACCAGGCCGGAGGCCGCCGCTTAACAATATCTTCAGCTAAACCGACGACAACTGAACATACTACGGTTGCTCCTTCAAAATCGTAACACAAATGTAGTATGATCTTAATTTAGAGAAACCCTACATTTGATTGACATGAACTTAGAGGAGTAAAAATTATCTGCTTCAACATTAAATGGTAAAAATGCTGTGCCCTAAATAAAATCGGTATGAAGTAAATTCTAAATTACAGTACTTAACTATCTACCTAGTTGTGGTCAAGAACAATAAAGAGTCTATTATAATTTAATCTGTTGAAGCGAAATTATTCAAATAATACTGTAACAAAAATAGGACTTTTTTAAAGTTTGGAGACGTAAGACAAGCAACTCTTGTGTTCCAAACAACAGTCTTAAAACACTCAAAAATAATCATAGCATTGAGACAACATACATAGATTAAATAAAGTGAGCTACACACGTTTTACGCTCTCCCAGTTATTCCAACAACGCCTTGCAGATTAAAGAAGAGTATCTGAAGAAACACTTGACAAACGACGCAGCGACTTTTTCATCTGACGCCTTGTTTAATTCTTAAAACATAATCATAAATCATTTACTTTCAATCATACAAATAATCAGTAGCAATGTCGTGCGTTCATGCTTAATTAAATGGTAAAAACCAGATAAAATCCTCGTCTCACATTAGATGGAACGAAGGTAGGACAGAATGGCATTTCAAAACAAAATTCAAAATTCAAATTCATCTTAAATAAATTGTTGAAAGTTCAAATTGTTTATTGTTTATAGTTGTTAAGTTGACTTTCGGAATCCGAAATACGACAGAAGGCAGAATTTTATTTGAATTTCACTTTTGCATTACCTTGTTAACGAAGACAAGCTAAATTCAATGGTTTAAATTGGCCTGGTTTAAATTGTAAGACATTTTCCACTTCCCATTTTGTACATTTTATGTTAATTGAATAGTGTAACAAATACTAGAAAATAAAAATTGACCGAAAATGCCGAAATTGAAATTGGATTTTAATGAATATTTTTCAGCGCTTTGTTACCAATTTGAACAACGACTTTTATCCTTGTTTTAGGCTTTTTTCGACAATATGTATATTGTATATAATTTATTGTACTTGTACCATTTGTACTTCCGATCGATCCGAACAATTGAAAATTCGACAATTCAAAGCGTATTTTCACATTGCTTTCTCTTTGATTCTATTCTATGTAGTAGTTCTAATTTTTTAGAGTATAAGCGCCATACTTATTTTATTTTTTATTATTATTCTAAAATATTTTTTCAACTCACACTTGTAAAATTAAATTGGCGACAATACGAATATCCGATAAAACAATTCTACAGTAATTCCTTCAAGCCACATGTCTTTTAAAATATAAAAGTAGTTAATTATTGGGATCATAAATCATAACTATCTTTCATTAGTGAAATTGAATTAACTTCTTACAATTATTAAAGGCCTATATTAATTTACATTTAAGCCGAATAGGCTCTAATTATTGAAGCACTATATTCATGTTTTAAGCATATCCGATTAATGCTGGCTGAGTTCGTACACACATGAAGCCAGCAAACATCATGCTGTGAGGCATGCAACAAGAAGACTGTCATGAGATTAACACAACAAAAACGACAAAAAGTATTGCGACCAGATTAGGAATCGAAGGCTGGCGCAGAGGAGGGTAGAGTATAGGAAGAGCTTTTAGCCTCCGGATATCCCAAGATGCGTTGTGGCCTGAGCGAGGAGTGCTCGAGTATAAACTTGCCAGCCCTTCCTTCGGTGCTGAGGTCGGGAGTCCAGGTCGGGAGTCCAGGTGCTGAGGTCGGCCCAACTAGAGAGAAAACTCTTTAAAATCGGAGAAGCCACACTCCTTAAAACAAATAAAAAATAAAATTTTGCCAAATTTTTGATTGAAACGAAGAGTAGCAGTGGAGGACGCGTAAAATGCGCTTGACTGTGACGAGTGACGAGTGACGATGGATGATCTTTTTTTTTCTCACGTGAACTTTTATGTTTGGATTGGACAGGTCTTTTGATCAGCAACAGCGGCTCGGACATTGAAAAGCAAACTAAGCTAATTAATTAATGCGGAGCCAATAATTTCAAGGCTCGACAAATTATTTGTAACTACAATCTTACGTTGTAAGTTCACAAATCCAATCTCAATTAGATAACTGGGACAACAATTATTACAACATTTCAAGACTTTTCGAAAATACGAATTAAAAACACACGTTCATTTATCATATATAAAAGTCGCTTTTCATGATACAATGGGTGACAAGAGCACAGAGAATACACAATAAATACATGCACATAATATACTTGTCCAAAAATATCGATTTAGCAAACTTAATTAATAGATTTACTTCTGAATTTCCATTTAACTATTGCTACAGTATTTATGCTTACGGTAAAAATGCGACATGGCGGGGAGTTGGAAAGCAATTTCGATATAAATATTTGGTGAAGCAGCAAATGCTTCAGGTCTTTGACTTTTCAAAATGCCGTTTATTTGGAATGGAATCACCAAATACCTACAACGTAATTCTCTATTAAATAACTAATACAAGCAATAAATTACACTCTCATGTCCCAATTAGGCGCATACAAACAATTACATACATGTAATCTGCCCAGTCCGACCTGGTTACTTCTCAACTGCAGTAAAAAAATTAACTTACAGTGGAATTAATCTCACACTTCAATCTAGCTTAATATTAATATAGCAAAAAGAACAACAAAGTATTCGCCCAACGTGGGGCTCGAACCCACGACCCCGAGATTAAGAGTCTCGTGCTCTACCGACTGAGCTAGCCAGGCGCTTATGTAAAACGTATTGAAAAAGAACTACTTATTCAACCACTCCCATCCTTGAGGCGTTCTGCGCTCTGCGCTCGTTGACCTAAGAATCTAACGCGTAGCCTATCAGCTTTGAACTTAATTCCAGTAAATTCTAGCAGGGAGCGAACAGAACAACATTCTACGTGGATTTCAAAGGAAAGGTCAAATGATTAGCCCAAACTAAGATATTCGAAATCCAATATTATTAGTTAAGTACAGTTGCACTTTGCACTGTCAAGGCCTTAACAAACGTCAGTTCTTTTCTTAGAGTGAAGGTAAATCCATTATACAATAAAATAACCCATATCAAAATCAAATCCCTTCGGACTAAAATTCTTCCTCAAATTTTAATTTCTAGTTTGAACTTTCTGAACTCTGAAATGAACCCTGTGACGAGCTTTGACTCAAGTATCTCGTAAGAATATTGTTGCACTCTGGATTCTGGAAAACACAAAAAGGTAAGGCATCATTATTATTTCACAGACACACGTTTATTATAAAGGAAACGCTTCTTGGAGGTGAAGCTGGTCATTTCATTATTGATTCAAATATTTACTGTAGTTATTTGACGTTTTAAAATTGTTTTAATCTGTTTTAATTTGTGCACGAAACTTTATTCAATCTTCAACTTCATCATTCGTCAGTGTAATGCATTTAAGTCATTAGTTTGTATTCGGGATTTTATGGTAATGTTTTTGGTATTTTTTTTTTGTATTTTTTGAAAATGTTTACGGATTACATTGCATTTGGTACGTTTTAAAATGTCGCGATCTTGACTACGAACAGTCACAGTTCTCAGGTCACAGGTCACAGCTCACAGCTATGACCATTTACAGCGATGAATTGTCAGCTATTTGCTATTCTGTATATTCTGCTATTCTGTACAATGGAATCAATCGAACTTCTAATATAGCTGCTTTTGAGCCTTTTCCTATTTCTTACAGAATCTATTTTACCATTTCTATAACATCAAGAGAATCGATCGGACAAGACGTGAACGTGATTAAAGAGGCTGGAATTGCCTGCATATAAAGTATTTGAACCGTCGCGCTTTACTTTTTATCATAAGCTGATGTGTTATTGTCTCGTAAGTAAGGTAACAAAATTCTTATATACAGGCGATTCCCGTGTTTATATGATTAGGTTAAACTGTTCTGTGCTTACTGTTACAAAAAATACGGAATGCCTGGAATCGGAACGAAGTCGGCGGCGGCAGTAAGATTAGAATTTAAGTTTTGTGTTTTAACGAATCATCCAAGACCTCTTTGAATTTGAACCAAACCAACCAATAATATACCCAACAACAACACTAGACGTTAAATTTCGCCCAAGCTGAGTTTGGATTCTGCTCACTTGCCTTCTGCGGAATGAGTACGTGGTGTAAAATAGACGTGGCATATACGTGGGATATTGTTATGAAGACCGGACACGGTCACGGCCCCCGTCAAAATCCTCTAATTAACATTTCCGAGATGATGTGTATCACTCTATATTGTATAATAGCTGACCCAGTTGTCAGTGATAATGATAAATCACTGATCATGAATCATGACCTGCTTTGAATTTTCGAACGTTCTATTAATCGAGTTTCAATCGGCAATGTGCAATATGGATATTTTTTACACCTCATCATTGTTTCTTAGCCCGTGAACATTAATTATTAAGTTGAAAATTAATTTAATTCCTATATCCCATTGTAGCTTTATTATGTTTTACGTTGCTATAGCAGTCGATTCCTGTTAGCTTATGCAAATGCGAACATCATCAACATTTTAAATATTTGGAATCCTGAATTATTGTGTAGGATAGCGTTGCCAGGACATTGATCACTTGTAGAGGTGTTGACAAAAGTTGTTGTGTGACAGACAGAGAAACCGTCATTAAGGTGATGATGATGTTCTCCAGGGTATTTCGACTTGTTTGGTTTGTTTGTCCGCCGCCTTTATAGG
>JAQFYU010001516.1:0-14579 GCA_034694905.1 Ceratophysella granulata
GTGACGCTATCCCATTTCTCAACGGACAACGAAGTTTGTACTATTTCTGAACGGAGACTACGACTCCGACGTGCGGTGTGCTATACCAATATATTAGAATTTAGTTCATATCTACTTTAATATTGAGCCTACTGAGTTCAAGTCCAAGTGAAGTACAAAACACATGAGCCTATTTATTTCTCGGAGATTCGAAAACTTGGTACGAAGTACGTAGACATAATTGGAACAAGATTGGGGAGTTGAGAACCCAGCCTGGCCTCATTCCAGGCCTCATCACTGTCCGATCCGACATAAAAACTCGTATCTTGTTCCTGAGATGCTTTCACAGTTTTTTATACTTTTGTCAAGTTTCCGCTTTCTGTCTCGTAGATGCTTGGATGCAGTCACTCCCCTTCATTTCCTCCTCCTTCCCACCTCCTTCAAAAAAAAACCTTTTCCAAACGTCTGATTGTCGCAACTGTACGCTCCCACACACCCCGTCCTATTGGCTACTTTGTACTATTGGTATGGGCTACGAAAGGGATAGAAACTAAGGGATGGGACTTAATTGCATTGGATGTTTCTGCCAAAACCGTTGAATATTTTTCGTTTCTTTGATTTGAATACGATTTACGAAATTCTGGTGTTCTTCCATTTTAGTCAATTCCACTCAGATATTAATTTCATTCAAGGGTACAACACAATATTATGAAAAGAAACAAATCATCCAGTTAATCTGTAAATGCTGCCAAAAGTTACCACACTTTGATGTCATTCAAAAATATGTATATTTGATATATAGCCAGAAGCTATTGCAAGTTGATTCGCACATTTCAAGTTTCATTTAAATATTTACATAGAGAACATGTGTCAGATATGAAATACAATGGAATTTGCATTAGCAACAATTATTGGGGTTGCATTGCACATTGTTGCACTCGAGCTCGATATAGAGCAATATTTATTATACTACAGCGCCTCAACTTTAGCAGAATCGTAAAGATAAAAATCGAATGACAAAAAGCCAGATTTGGCACATTGACAGTTTAATGTGAGTTCAGACCAACTGTGCCTTCGTCATCATATCAGTGACTAAAATAGAAATGGCGGAAATTAGACGAAGCGTTTCTTGAAATGAAACAGGAAGTTTCGCAGGGGCACCGATGTATAGAATCTCTGGAGAGTGTGAATGGGAAATGAATGATTGTAATAATGTGACGTTGGGCTAGGCATTCCAGGTCAAGGAGGTGATGGCGGAAGTCCGCGTCGACGGATGATGGCTCAGGAGTGCCTGCCTGGAATGTCCATGCCTCCGGACCAGAGACACGGATTACGGCCTCAACTCAGACCTCAACGGTCCCTGGACAACCGACTGCCTTCTCTGTCAAATCAGACTCCAATGGAAATGCCTAATCAAATGGACCTCCAGGGAAACATGTCCTACAACAATAATATGAATACTCAAGTTCAAAATCAGATGGGAGGGGGTGGGATGGGGAATCACACTGTGCTGGGCCAAGGGCCGGGCCAACCGCCGCAGCAGCAGCAGACCCTGGGCATGCTCGACCCTGGCTCTAGTGGGCAGCAGGTACCTGCCCAGCACTCATCCAACGAACAGCAACAGTTCTTCCCCTCAATGCCCTTGGCCCACCCCCAACAGCACCAGCCGCCCATAGACATGAACATGCCCACTCATCAGCAACGCCCTACGCAGCAGGTAATTCAAGAATCTCGTTACAGACCGAAGATGCTCAGGTTCCAGCTTCGATAAGTGAACTATTCGAACCCAATATTTTCCAGTTGATTGAATTGCGACCTGGATCTTGGGATCCGCCCAGCATCTGGTGACAGGAACATGACCTGTCAGAAACATTAATTATTGCTAAGTACTATTATGTTGTTGAAATACTAAACTCTGCTTTCTATTTATTTCAGGCTCAACTCAGCAATGTACTAGACAGTTCAAGTGAATGGAACAATAATCTGAGCGGTCAGTCGTTAATGGGTGCAACGAGTGGAGGACCGCTCTCTGTAGCTGACCCCATGTCAGGAATGAGTTCCCAGACCCAGTCATATCAGCAACAACCCAACACGAACGCATTCAGTCAACTTCCGTCGCAGCAGAACCAACTTCAGAACCAGCAACAGCAACTCAATCACTTAGGCCAGCCACAACCTCAGCAATCACAGCAACAAATACAACACCCACAGCCCGGACCTAGTCCACAACAACAACTTCAAGGCCAGCAACAATTCCAAGGCCAAACACAACTTCAAACCCAACAACAACAACCACAACAACTCCAAGGCCAACAAGCGTTTCAGCAGCAACAGTCCCAATCCCAACTTCAAGGGCCATTTCAGTCTCCACAACAACAACAACAGTTTGAGCAACAGTTGCAACAACAGCAACATCTGCAGCAACAACTGCAGCAACAACAGCAACAGCAGACTCAACAACAACAACAATTTCCCACGTCTCAGCAACAACAGTTAACAGTAGGTGGCGTCGGTGGACCGACTCAGCAGCAGTTGACACCAATCACGAGTGACGCCATGGGCTTTCCCCAGCAACAGCAATCACAACAGACATGGGCTGCACCACAGCCTGTGTATGACCAGAGTGGACGTCTCAATTCGAGTCCCAGCTCATTCGCCCAGCAACAACCTCAACAGCAACAAAATGTACCGCAGCAATACCAACCCTCCATGAACATACAGCAGCAAGGACAACTTGGACATCCACAAGCAGCAATAGGAACGCTTGGCCAAACCGGCCAGTTAGGCATAAGTACCACCCAGGCTGGTCCGGGTCCCAACAAGTCAATCAGCGGACTTCTGGCAGATTTTAGCAGAGCATTGGGTACATAAAATATCTATTTAAGTACACACAAATCTTGCTGATAAGAAAAGCTCCAAAAATATACTTTTGCATCACATTGGAAATCGATCGCCTTTAGCGCTGAAAATTTTTTTTTGCAAATGTAATCACGTGAAAAAGGAATCAATATCGCAATTTATGTTCGCGAGGAATATCTATTCACTCCGAATAAAGTTAATAATTCATGAGGAAAATGTTGCACTGGAAGAAAAATATGCAAAAGGAGCGAATAGATTGAATGAATGAATATTAATGAAGTTTGGACATTTTGCAGGTTTGGGAAGTACGTCCCCTCGGCCATCCCCATGTGACGAGAAGTCTGACCTCTTCCCAATGTCGGGCAGTGGGCTGAATTCTCAAGACCCCGCCCTTTCCCCATACGAACAATACTTTCTGCAACAACAACCTGGCTCCCTGAGCACTCAACAGTCTGGACAATACTCTCACCCCGGGCTCCATTCCTCTCCACAACATGTTCAACAAGCATCGGCCTTCACGCCCATTCAGGATCTGAATCAAATGTACTCCCAGCAGCAGAGTCGTCAGACAAGCACAGCTCATCAGTTCCCTTACCAACAACCCCAGCCTCTCAACCAACAAACCCAATCACACTTTGGGATTCAGAGTCTTCAATATGGAAATCAGATCGGAGCCCAAACTCAGAACCTTCTCCCTCAACAGCAGCAATACATTCAAGGACTAAGTTCACAACAGCAGGGATCTCAGCAGGTCATGACCCAAGCTGGTATCATGACCCAACAACAAGCAGCTAGTTTGGGTGTCGGGGTAAGACACTCTGCCTTCATCATTTCAGTGAAATGGTAGCACATTGTAATTGTAATTACGGCAAACGCTCTCCTAGGTGGTGGGAGCCCTGAGTCCGGCGCAAGCGCACATGTACCAGCAGCAGATGGCTCTCCAACACCAGGCTCAGCACATGAAGAAGACGAGTCGAAGGGCCCACCTGACAGGAGACCTGAGACGTGACGGTGGGTCCACGGTGCTGATTGGGGGTCAGGGTCTGGCTCTCACTCCCAGCGGAATGACCATTGGTGCTCTTACGCCGGCCGTAGTCACGAGTCTGGGCACTTTCATAGGCGGAGGCGGATCAACACTTGGTACATGTCTTCTCCAACAACCACTATCGGGTATGAAACCTATAGTCTATGCCTGCTCCATCTTTCATCTCTTTTGTGTATTCTCAGTATTTAAATCTCCATTACGAAAATACAGTAAAGATAAAAGCCTAAATTTTTTCACGAACTATCTGATTAATTCCAATTATAATCAAACAAAATCAGAGATTTTCGAAAATTCAAACACCCATGGCTCCCACTTTCTATGAGTTTTCGTATTGGAAGTCTGGATACTGGGTGTAAATTACAATGGTTCTGATTTGAATGTTTTCTTCTTGGTGTGGGGTAATTTGCATGCTCTATTGTGTTTCTTGTTGCTATTTGTCATGACCAGTCACACCGTTGGGTACTCCAATAGGGACGCCGGTGGGGACTCCGCGGAGTGGCCGAGATCCTGGTGCTGGTGACTCTTCGGACACGATGAGTGAGACTGACTCCCAAAAGTCCCTGCGCATGCGCCGGAAACTCCCTTGCCTCCCGCCTGACCAAGAGGCCGCCCCTTTGCCTTCAACCAAAAAGCGCGACAGACAGAGAGCTCAGGAAACCTTCAGGTGAGCACATGTCAATTTAGCTCATATACTTTCCTATGATTTTCAGTCACTTCACTAATGTTCACTTTATGTGTTCACAGATCACTCTCGCCTATGCGAATGTCTTCCTTTGACAACCCGGCAGCAGCTCGGTCCTATCCCCTGTCCAATCTTGGCCTTTCCAGACCCAGTGCCAGTGAGAGCAACCTCAGGAAACTCTGCATGGGAACTCAAGAAACTGTGCCTCGTCCTGGCTCAGCTATGGGACTTCTACAAGGTAGGTCAGCATTATCTACTCGTAAAAGGTAACTAAAAATTTGAAAATCGCAGACCGGAATTGAGGCAAAAAGAAACAGTAACGTGCTTAATATTTTCGGAATGTAACTATATTTGAAACGAAATCGAATATTTAAAAAAATATACACCGAGAATATACATTAAAGAAATCAGAGTAAGTTACTTTTCTATATGTATGCCAATAATACACAAAAGACTGCAACTGTGAGGAGTTAAGTTCGGCAAAAATCACATGAAACTGGAAACTGTGAACATTTGTTGATTTTATCCAAGATCAATCTGGATTACAATGATTTTTGCTGTGATTCCAGGTTCCAGCATAGTGAGCAGCGTGGGGGGTAAGACGGACAGCGTGTATCCGTTGAGTGGTAATCTGTTCTCCGGCTCTTCCGTCTTCCCAGGCAATCGACTTCGTACGAATCCACCTCTCTTTTCCTCAGGCACAGATCTGAGCTCTTCCTCACTGCTCCAAGGGCTGTATCCCGCCAAATCAAATGACCCCTGGTCACACAACATGGCCGAGCTGGCCGCAGCTCTCCCGCCAGACCTTCGTCATCTTCTGCACAAAGGTACATTCCACCTTTCCGTATTGAGACAGAGCTTAAATATACATGGTTGCTAAGTGTCAGTAATTCAGCTTGTTCGAAGCTATGTCTTCTGCAATGCAAGCATCCATTATGGCATTCTGGCGATGTATACTTGTCAGCTTTTATACAGTTTTATGAGTTGAGAATTTTAACGTGTAAATGTTCGATGGCGCTTTTTAACGTTTGACGTGGAGCACTTTCGTTCATATTAAAACCGAAGCAAAGAATACACCAGCTGAACCTGAAAGTACATAATATATTGTAATCCAGGAGACGGTGACCTATCGAGCCTCGCCGCTCTGTCCGGCCTGACCTCGTCCCTGGGCGAGACGAGCCTAAACGTTGGTTCCCATCTGCCTTCCTACATGAAGACGATTCGGGAGCAGCTGCAGGAGGAGCGAAGGCAGTTGCTCTCGGAGGAACGGAGACGGTTGGAGGCCTTAAGGGAACGGGATCGAGAGCTGGGAGCACGGCTCGACGCAGTCACAAGTCGGGCCGGAAGTGACTCCCTGCGGTCCAGGTATTTGACCTAAGAACATGCACACATCTACCACTCATTCCGGGCCGAGACATAGAACATAGCGTTGGAGCGACATATTACATGGCGGCCAAGGACGAGGGCCATACACAGTGAGAACCGAATCCAACCGTTGATAATCTTTCCAAAATTCCAACCAAATGGTCAATAGTCAATAGAACAACTAAACTGTGGATGACCCCTGGCCTTGGGCTCCCTGTACAGTGGCACAGGCACACACTCACAGCACACGGCACACCACTGCGACTGTGTTTAATTTTTTTTTGGAGGGAGTCCTCGTATCGGCGCTCAATTGTCTAATGTACTGTGGTGGGTTATGGTGAATGCAGAGCGGACCTCTCTAGGAATGTGGGCATATCGAGGTCGGCGGGAGCGAGTCCTCTGATGAGTCGGAAGCTCAAAGGTCACCATCGTCAGTTGTCTGATCCCAAGCTTTCCCTTCCTTTCTCGCCAATACAAGAGGACGGCGGGGAACTCCAAGATTTCGATCGAGTATGAAACTCCTCCTGTGTTTGTCTTTGTGTTGTCTGTGCCCTCTTTTTTTATCCCCTCCCCCTCACACTACCCCTCCACTGAGCCACACCGACCCCCCTCACCCCCAGCAAGAACGAACCAGCACCTGTTGTTATACCACTCAGGCCCCCGCATGAATGCCAGCTACGGCCGGCTTACAAGCCGCTTGGTCAACGAGCCCAGGGAATTTAAAACGAAAAGGGCCCATGCCTAGTGATGCTGCACCCCACAACCCCTTTAGGTTCATAGCCTTCAAAACTCGGCCCCAGGACTCGGTAGCTAAATGGGCTAATTCCATCAGCTGACTGTAAATCCGGCTCTGATGAATCATGATCAGCTGATATCCGAGTATTGAGTCATGTCTTTTCCAATGTAAATCTTTTTCTGGCCTGAAATGAGTCTGGGTTAAAATTAAGAAGGAACTCCGTTTCTGCTCTACTTTCTCTCATGCTTCACCCCATAGAAGTTACAATTCTTGATCCAGTTTTTACTATTTACTAAAAAGTGAAAGCACAAAATGAAAGCAATAATAGAATTTGATCAAATCGTTTTCAATATAAAGCATAATTGACGCAGTAAGTGGAAAGTTGTGTTTGGAATCTTATCGAAATTTTTCATTTTAAACAATCAAATATTGGAGCACACGTTAAGATATTTGACATTTTAGTAAAATCTAGGATACAAATTGATTTCTATGGGGTAGTTCAACATAATGTGAGGTCATAATACAGTAGAAGCCCCGTTCCTGAGTGTTAGCCCCAGTTGGTGGATAAAGAACAGGCAGTGGAAGTACTTCTTGCTGGGTCCACTCTCTCCTTCTAACTCGTTCCTTGTCTTTTGTTTTGGTTTGAAGGGTTCGTCCGGCGGAATACTAAAATACAAGTCCTTCGAGTACGAGTCCTTAGAAGATCTGCTGGGTGACTGGGATCACTCCCAGTCCTACTTGGCCTCTTCTTGGGCGGCAGCAGGCGGGGTTCTGCGGGAAACTGCTATTCACAGCATGGGGTCCACGCAGGAGGAGGAGGAAGGGAGGGCTAGGATTCCGAGTCGACTTCTGACACGGCGCAGTAGTGACGGAGAAACGTGGGGCCTCCCGCCCTCCACCTCACGCAACTCCTCTCGCGACAGAACAAGGTAATCAAATGAAGGTCAAATTCATCCGCAGCGCAGCGGATTAGTATTAAACCGGCTGACCACAAAATTTTATAAACCGATGACGGAGAAAATTTTTAATCTTGAGCGGATTATGTTAGGCTAGATTTAGGTTCTGCCGAAACACGAGCTAGGGTATATTACCTTCCTGTGAAATTAGGTTATATTCTATCAAATACATCCCGCAAAACATGAAAATGTTCAATCGGCTAATCTATTGTTTTGCCAGCCGTTTTATTTTTTGGTCAACCGCGAAAAATTTATGCCATATAAAAGAATATGGCCCAACCTTGTTTCTGATCAAACCCAAGGTCAAACCCCGGGAAGTATTTCCTAATTCGTGGCAAATTGCATCTCAACTGAGTAAAGAAACCCGAAGAGTGGAATGCTCATGCGCTTCCTTCTGCTAATGAGGCCACCCGACTCCAACTGCATGTAACGCAGGCCTCACAATACAGTATTTCTTCTTATTACATGAAGTTTGCATGGCTTGGCCTCCTTCCTCGTCATTCGTTTCTTGACATTGTTTATATACGAGCTTTGCAATGATTAGCGCATTGAATTTAAACACCGAAGTTGGTGTTTGTTCAGCCTTAAAATCACGGACTAATATCCAGCAAATTCAAAAAAAAATTTAGTTTTTCGAGTTAATAATCTGAGCAATTTAATTTAGTTGGTTTGGCTTCAGTTCAAAGTCATCCGAAATCCATGCCAAAAATCAAAATGCTGCAGTGCTGCAAATCAAATTGAAACTCTTGTCCATTCAAAAAATCTTAAAAAATGATCTTAGCGTCATCGAAATATGAACGTTTTAGTTCTGAGCTAAGAAACGATCTGAAACGCTATCCAGTCGATGAAATGTCTTTTTTATGGTAGACAGTTTAAGGAAAGGGTTCACCATACCATCGGATGTTCTAGTGAAACTAAAATGGCAAATGATAAATTAAATTCGTTTCTCTAATTTGCAGACATCACGTTCGTAAACATCGAAAGTCTCGATCCTGGAACCCATCACCCTACGCCTCCGAAGAAGAGGAGGAAGAAGCAGACATGTCACGAGAGGAAAAGAAACGAAGAATCAAGGCAGAAATTGCGAGACGACGTCAACAAATTCAAGAACGAGCCGGGCTCCATAACGAGCTCGTGAGGATCTCCCGCTTACGAGAAGGAGGGTCTGAGAATGAGAAGCACAGTGTACTCAAGTCCGTGGATCAACTTCTACGAGATCAGTACGGTCGTTATGAGCCCAGTTCCAAATCATCTTCCTACACTCGTCAGGCGGCCTATTCAAATCGAAATTCACGAAGAGCCCAAGCAGGAATCGTGGTCAGTCCCTGTCCATCAGAAGAGGATCGGAGTATTGATCGAATCGCGTCCACGTTCCGAAGTGACGAGTACACGTCTCTCCTGTACGAGCGTCTCGGTGAAATGTCCCCAATGGCCGAGAGTGAGTGTATGGGGAGTGAGATGGGCGGGACGCCGGCGGCCATGCCACTTCTGGAAGACATGCCCACACGATCCCGACGGTTGCTGGAAGACCTGGGCTCTCGACGTGGAGAAGGGGGTCATGGGAGTAGTGGGAACTCAACGCTGAAAGGCAAGTACGGTGGTGTTCAGGGGCACATGCCGTACCGGAATGTGCTGTGACAATGAGCAGGAGCTGGGCATGAAATCTGGCAAGTTCCTTCGTGCGGAATGTCTCTGTTGTACGCCCACCCTTCTCTGACGGCTCTGACTCAGTGCTGCACTCTGTCTGACCCACTCTCACTCCTCCTCAACCTCTGACCCTCGCTTCTTGTTCTGTCCGTCTCACCTTCACTCTAAGTGATCCGGGTCAAGCTCCTCCTCTCTTTGCATATCCTTCATTCCTCTCGTACCTCGGACACTCTCTGGTCACTCAGCCCCATGTCTTCTCTGACAGGTACATGGTTCTGCTCTCTGTCCCACCCAATGTAAACACTTCAAGGACCCCCTCTCTTCAAAATCACTCCTTCTGTCGCCACCCTTGGCCTCTTTCTTGTCTTCAACTTTTGACTCTTCGTATAATTTTGGAATCTGGTATCAGAATATTTTGCTCGAATCTCCTTTCTTCACCGCTGCCTAACTCTCTATTTTCCTACTCAAAACTCAAACATACGGGTTGTACTTTATCAATCTCATTGTTCTCTCGATAGGAAACTCTGCTTACTTTCTCCACCTTTCGTGTCACGCGTCACGCTTGTTGAGTCAAATTCCAAGTTCTTCTCTCTTCTGACATCTCTTGCTCTGATCTTTCAAAAAAAGGCTAGATTTATCCTTCAGCAAGCTTAGGTTCTTTGTTTTGACCCTTCAAATTTTATGGGAAATCTCGCTGGGGGACCCTAAACGTTAAATTCCGTTCAAAAATGCATTGGATTAAGTAATAAACACCGCTCTTTATCACGAACTTGATCAGAATATAGAAACCGAAAACTTAAGCTTGCTCGTCGTCAGGGAAACCAGGAGAGCTACTTCCTGTAACATGACACTCTGTATAACTTGGCTTGAATTTCACTACCCAACTCCACTGGAGTGACGAGTGAGCGGAGACGAGTAGCTTGGACATGTGACTTGTTCTTTCTGTTCCCATTTCCAAGAGGCCACATTGGAACCAAACTAGAATTTCCTTACCGTTATTTCTGTCAAAGTTGATTGGAGAAAAAAACGTAAAGCGTAGGGTGGGGAAGAAAGTTTGGGTAGACAAGCCTCTCAGCACAGTGAGTGACAGGACTCGGCTCATTTTGCACAAAATGAAAAATACAAATAAAAAATACACTACCCCATTCCCCCAAAAAATTCTGCATGCCTGAGAAGACAAAAATAAGAAACCTACTCTTAATTCCTTCTCTTGTACTTGGAACTCTGCTGTGTGGAAATTTGGAAATTACTTGTAAAAAGAAACTTTGTCAGATTTAATTATTGCGGATGTGACGGTGCAATGTTTGTTAACTACATCTACTTCCCTACTCTACTGGAATTAGGGAAATTCGGAGTACTTTATGTGTGTGTACAGTGTGACGTCTTTTGTTTCTGAATTGAAGTGGCTCCTACTCCAATAATAACCACAAGCATCACTAAACACTATACCAAAAAAATACAAAACTATCTTTGTAATTGACTGGGCCTTGAGCCCGGGTTTCTGTTTTCCTCCAAAATACCAACTACCAACTTCCCAACTACCAAAAAATACTGTTGAAATGATTGTACTATCTTATACTTCTTAACTTGAATGATGATCTGATGTATTGATGTATGTACACTATCTCTCTATTTATCATTGTTATCCATTGGACTCTCAAAATACAATGGTTTGCATGTTATGGTTACACTTTGAAAATACCTTATATCAACCACAAGATGGACTCATTCGAAATGACTATTAAAGAGGCATTCCTCAGAGTAACTCAATTAATTTATCGACGTTCACCAAAAAATTGTCTCGTTTTTTTTTTACTTTCTGTCTTTTAATATCACGCTTTTGGATTGCTCACCTTTCTATCTCGCTGCTCGCTCTCTATCGTGTACTTGCATCCCTATATATGTCTCTATCTCCAGCTCGTACCGTGTCATACTTCTTCATGACCAAGCATCCTAAGGCCATGTGCGTCCATGAAGGCCTGAGGCGGACC
Organism: Ceratophysella granulata; assembly: GCA_034694905.1. Taxonomy (NCBI): domain Eukaryota; kingdom Metazoa; phylum Arthropoda; class Collembola; order Poduromorpha; family Hypogastruridae; genus Ceratophysella; species Ceratophysella granulata. Next base: position 11,261 of record JAQFYU010001516.1, read on the forward strand.
AGGCAGGAGTCGTCACCATGGCCAAATTCCTTCTGTTGCTTGCACCAAACTCAATCGTCTCTCTCTCTGTTCTGGGCATGGACCAAACTTCTGGTTTGATTAATGGATTGAACTGTCTTGTACTTGTGATCATTGATCATAAACTGGTTCAATGAATCGGTGAAAGTCAAATTTTGCAAGGAACGGGTGCTAGGAATTCAATTTTCCGTGATTCTCGCAGTAGAATTTATGCTGAACTCGTTTGAGTCAAGATGGCGTGCATACAAACGGCTACAGATTTCCAAGGCGTTTAGGATTAAAGAAGGATTGGTATACCGTTGTAACCACCTGATTTACAATCAGGCCGTGTCAAGCTAAACTGGTCGAGGATTTTGAGAGCACTGCTATCAGATATTACAACCACGTATTTGAGCTGTATGTGAGAACTATCCAATTTTGTGTGAAGAATTGGTGTAATGCGAATAGCATGTTTTACTAAGAGAGCATATAAATTATGTGAATTTCCCGCCAAAATGACGCATCGGTTTGTGCAACAGTATCCGGGAAGGGCATATTAAAAATTTAAATTTTTGCTGGAAAGAGAAGATGTCGCATCGGTTATGTAGGTAGAAAAGTTAGCTATTCGAATGTTAGGGTTGAAATGCATAGGATAAGTTGGAAACATTGATAAAAGCCACATTAAGGACTTGACTGGCTGGAATTCTAGAGTAAAAATGCTGCATCGGTAGGAAAATCTAAGAAAAAAACATTTTTCTGATCTTGAAAGCTAGGGTTTCTGTTTTGAGATATGAAAATTTGATAAAATTTCGGGTGTCATAAAGCGGATTTTTGGGGATGTAACATATATGGCGTTTTCATATCTGCAGGGATGCCTTAGAAATAGCGGAGCTATAACATATTCACTATTTACAAATGCGGGTAAATCGCAGATTGCTGGTAAGAGGATTTGTTTTCTGAATTTTACCGAGAAAATACCTGGTTCCTTGGAACGACTGAGGGGGAGCATATAAATTAATTGAAGCATCGCGGGTAAACGCTGCATCGATAAGTTTCATTTAGGCAGCAGGTGCAGGTGACCTTTGCATTCGCAGGATCCCATCCCTTATCCCGTGTCTCTGGGTCGACTGAAGTTCGGTGCCTTTGGTTGCAGGGCGTCTGCATGAAGTCACAGTGGCGGAAGGGACTTCACCCCAGGACCACTATTCCAGGCGGGAATATTGTGAAGTTTATGGGGACCCTTCCGGTCCACGTCCCACTAGTCCAACTTCTGACTATTCTGGAAATCTGGAGCCTCAGCTCATGATGCAAGCGGGCAAAGCTCAAGTAAGAACGTAAGCATCTTTGCCCTGTTTCTTCCTTTTTACCGCTCATTCTTCCATCCACAGAGTCACATGTCACAAATGTATGTGATGCTAAATTGCTGGTAGCGGCAGGGAAAGTACCATATGTATAGTACATTCACAAATCCTCTCAGAAAATTCAACATTTTTAAAAATATAACAATCGCCCGAAAGGTACTAAACCGTTGTGCTCAATAAATCTTTCTACAAAACTAAAAATATAAAATATAAATCCAATTACTCACAAGGAAAAGGCCCATGTCATGATTTTTCACTAATTTAAAGTTACCTTAAGCTGATATCAACAAATTGGGATTTAGTCGACCATCGCAACTGCAACCGTATTTAATTATTCAAACGGTGCTTCCAGAACCAAACTAATTGTGGGGTCAATATGTTTGGGACACACTTTCTAATAGCATTCAGAGATAATGAGAAATCCAAATCCTGTCAGATACAGTATAAATTAAACAAATAGCAGAAAAATTCAGCGACTTGAAACGTGCAAATCCTTTACCCACGCTTATCCTAAATAAAATTACTGCAAATGCAGGATACCGAATTTTCCACTAACATTTGACTACTTCGTAGAGCCCCACATCGCCGCGGACACCGTCCTCGCCACCATTACAACTAGGCTCCGCCTCTGATGCCTCCACAAACCTACCGCCTTCCAACCGATCTTCGACCAAATACCGTTTTCCAACACAGCGTCTTCTGCTCACACGGGACCCCAAGGATCATTCCGTTGGTGGGAACAGCTTAGGTCTCAAAGTGGTGGGAGGAAAAGAAGTGCCAGGATCCGGTGGTCGAATTGCAGCATATGTGGCAAATATCTTCCCATGTGTTTTTCCAGAAACACTGGGTGACGTTAAAGAAGGTCTGCAATATTTAACTCGTGAATATCAAAACTTTAAAAAATTAAATATGGCGACAGGCATCTGGCGTTTTTTCGCCAAAATATTGAGCAGCTTAGCCAACGATTATAAGAATGGTGAAGTCGAGAATTTCTATCTCCATTGAAAAATTCTGCTGCCCAATGGGAATTAGGTTTCTTCAATTTATGAATTTTATATGAATAGGAAGTTTGTGAAATCTAACTAATCTTTAAATAAAAAAATTAGGACTTGCCCTCCTTTTCAAGTTCACAAAATTCTCTGGTAGGCTCCATTATTGTGATGGACTCAGTATGGTTTAAAAAATTAGCCCAGATAAGGCTCTCGTTCACCCTGTACACAAACTTATTTTGTTTCGATGTAAAACATTATTTATATGCACGAGTACTGATTCTAAATTGGCTTTAGGAGACGTGGTTCTGGAATGGAACGGACAATCTCTGGAGAATAAGACTTTTGAAGAGGTTCAATCAATAATTGCAAATCCTGAAGGCGAGCTTGAGCTTCTAGTCCGATGGTAAATTAAGAAGGTGATATCGCTCTATTAACAATCAGGGTACTTCATTTGAAATTCATAATTTTGATTATTACGTAGTAATTTCAACATCATGACTGGTAAACCGAGGATTCCTACCAAAGAGCTGAGTGGCTACGAAAGTTCACGAGATTCTGATGGGAACGTAAACGTTGAAGAAGGTCAATTCCAGCTCCAATCCCAAGACATGACTGATGAAAATGAAAGTGATAAAAGTCGACCTCGGGACGGTGCCTACTCATCCTCCCGGCCCAGCGTCTCAGAGTCTACGAAAACCGTGACCGACAAAGGTCGGGAGGATGGCGGTGACGGTAAGCATTTATTTTTAAGCTTAATTTATTGTTAGCATGCATTGCTGTTTAATCATATTTTAATAATATCATTTAAATCGACCAAACATTTCTAGAATATATGCAATGCAGTAGTATGCAATCTTACACCATAGATGGGCACTTGTTAGGCCCTCCGGCCCTCCGAGCCAACTTAGGCCCTCCGGCCCTCCGACCCAACTTAGGCCCTCCGGCCCTCCAGCCCTCCGACCAAGCTTA
>JAQFYU010001517.1:0-14574 GCA_034694905.1 Ceratophysella granulata
CGGTTCCACTAACAACGTCCACTTGTAAAATTAAAGGATTTCATGTTTAAAAAAATTATGAAATACATTTTGGGTATGAATACAAGTTTAGCCGATATTGTAAAAGTACTACAATAAATTACGAGAAATGATATGACTTAATTTCGTTCATCAGATACTGATACTGTTTTGCAAATATTTGCATTTATTCGCCTCATCACAGCAAAAATTAGTACGCATTTGGCCAGTAGTACAACGCAGAACGAATGATTCGGAAATAAAACATTCCTAATGTCACATTTTTGCAGAAAAAAAAAATAGGCCATACCAATTTATTTCAAATTAAGGTTTTGGGCTTCTTAGGATGATTCATGATGTCAAAGAACTATAATCGAATCCGAATCGTTTGATATTATTAGCAAGAGCCATGAAGAATCAATTCACTTCCGTCGGTCCAGTTATGGAATCCAAATTCTTTAAACAGGATTCCTTCCACAGTTTAGAAATCTACACAAATTTCCTGTATTTTTTCAAAATATTTCCATATAAATTTCAATACAGGAATGGCGTCTTTTCTGTGGTCACAAGTAAAACTCAACAGGTTGGTATATCAGATTTAGAGTGGAACCTTGTAGTACGGTCATCGTAATTTCTAAATAAATCATTTCATTCCCGTGTTGAACCGATTGCAGGTCATTTGCGCCTTTCTTCACGTCACGTTTTCCGTTCAACTACTCTTGCTGGAAACACCTGAAAACTTGCGGATTTCATTGGAGAAAGTCAAGGATCCTAAAACAGTGGTTCATATGTTGATTTATCCGATTTGTCCTATTGTATATTGGTTGATTCTAGTTAATATATCATGGAGGAAACATTTATTTTTGAATATTGTCAATTGCTTCACATGGATTTCACAAAAGGATCCTCTGCTTAGAAATACCAACACAAAGTGGAAGGTTGTTAATTAACACTTACGAAATGTTTTTTTTGTGTGCATATTTAAGTATAATCGAAAATGGTCCAAAAATATTAAACCTACTGTTTAAATTTTCCAAATATCATGACATAACATTGGGTTGTTGTGCCTTTTTGACAAAAGGGTAGAATTTCTTAAAGCGGAGATAATTTTGATGCCCACAGGTATCCTGCGTCCTGTTTCAAGTGCACATGGTGTTCACGCTTGGCTGGGCCATTTTACTTGTAGCAGACTTATCACCAGTTATACACCAAAAAGTTTCACTTTCGGACTGGATTGATACAGTATTTCACGGATTCATCCGAAAAAATTTACCTTTATTGGAAAACGGGGATGTGCTTCATTTCGTTTGGATATTAGGCTCCACTATAAGCAAATTTACGTACAACAGTTACTTCCTATTTGCTTGGTACTCCTTTGAGATCATGCCTTGGACTGGAGCTCTGCTTCTAAGAACAACGTCTTTGGAATTTTCAAGGATCTTAAGTACTGAAGCAAATTGGACGGAAGTGTGAAATAATTGAAATATACCTAAATACTCGAAAAACAACCCATGTTGAAATAATTTATGTTTTTAATTAATAGATTTTTGAACGGTATTATGAAGTTAAGAAGTTAACGAGATGCGTCAATTCATTAATTGGGTTGCCTTGCCTAGCAACGTTGTTCTTCAGTTTGCCATTTTTTTCTGTGACACTTGTTGACATCATCTATGAACTGGACGGAGAGCAATTGACTTTGGCACTTTACTTCGCCTTGAACATTGTGACGGCTTTGCTCGTTGCTGCCTCGGCTAGCGAAAGGGTATGTGACGGTCACACTATTTAAAATTTGATTTAGAGCTGTGCACCGAGGATTTAAGGAATGGCAGCGTTATTTTGCATAAGTTGACCCGCCGAAAAATCTTCCGAGGGCGGCGGCGTCGTGGCGCGGTGGCGCACAGCTCATCATTAACTTAAGCTCATTAATATTTTAAATATTGAATGTGCCGCCACCTGGTTGAAAGATGAGAAAATTTTGAACTGATTGTCAAGGTCAATATTTTTACCACGACCTTTTGAGCATGGAGCCAAATTCAATATATAAATAAGTGCTTTTAAGCGATTTTGAAGTTGAAAAATTTACCATAATTAATTTATTCAGTTTGGTGAGTTCAGGGAATGGCTTCTCTATCGCGATGTTGAGCAACATGGAAAATATGGAACTAAAATAAATACGATCTACACGGAACAATGTTTGAATCCTGTCGGCCTCTCTGGGTGCGGCCTCTTCACTGTCACCTATCGATTTTTAACATCGGTAAGACCATTCACATATTTTTATTCATTATCAATTATCAAACATGACAGATTAAAACTGAATTTTTTGGTAAACACCAGAATAATTAATTCCACTGATAATTTGTAGATATTCGGAATATTGGTCACCTATGCAACGATTGTACTTCAAACGTCTCGCCCATTTGCAAAGATCTGCTGACGAATTTAAATCTTAAATACTTGTAGTAAAAGATGTACAGAATACAGGATACTACATAGTATAAATTGTAGTACGTATTTATTTATAAATAGTCAAAAATGTAAAATATTTGAATCCATCGTTTGAATATTTTAAAATCTTTTGTATACTCGTCTTTCGGATTATTAAATCAGTTTAATTATTTTTGCCCTGGTACCACGTTTTTCATACTGGTTTATACTCCCATTCATGCTTTGATATACATACACTGGTTCTCACTGGTATATACTGGCATACAATAATTGTCTACACTCATCCTTCGCTGGTCTACCTACACTAACACTGATATGCTGGCATACACTAGTCCTTCCCTGGAACACAACTGCCTGTCGTTCACAGATCTACACTGGCCTGCGCTGGTCTACACTTGTATACGCTGATATAAACTGGTATACAATGGTATACATTGTTGCGCAATCACGCGCTGCGCTGGGATCTAAAACTTCACCTAATCTAATATACTTACTATACCATTGCAGATAATGTAAAACAAGGGTGTTCCTAAAATATACCAAAACACGCTATTCCATTTTTTTCCCCCAAAAAAGCTCAACACACTCAAATTAACAGAACAAACAAGAAATAGTACTTGGAGTTGGAACTCGTTATAATTCTGAGAACGAAATCATTCTTCAGAAGCTGTTATGGGAAAACAATTTACTAGTACTGGTCCTGTGATGGAGTCCAAAGGTTACTCAGCGGATTCTATTCACTACTTGGAAATATATTCGCGCCTACTTTATTTTTTGAAACTATTCCCATATAAAGTTCAAAATTGCAATGGCGACTTGGTTATGGTCACAAGTAGAGTTCAAAAGGTGGGAAATTCCGCTAATTTAAATTGAATGCTAGTTAAACAATTTACAATTAAATTATTTTCCAAAATATAATTTCCATTTCCATTGACAATTTTTTAGGTGGCTTGCTTCGTGGTCTGCATGTTAATCTCCTTGCACTTCGCTGTGATCGCAACACCGACAAAGTGGTTGAAGTTCCAAGGAAAATCAAATAATCCGAAGACAATAATCCAAGTATTGAGCGTCGTTGTCTGTCCTATTGTGTATTGGATCATATTAATTCACACTGGATGGTCTAAACAATCATTTGAGAATATTGCACATTGGTTTACATCAAATTCAAACAGAAATTGTCTTACCAAAAGTCCAAAAATAAAATGGAAGGTTTGACCGTTTACGAATTTACGAATGTTCAAAAAATATCAGTGAACCGATATGTAGAAAAATTATATAGGTATTTGTTTTTTAGATATCCAGCATAGCTTTCCAGCTTTACGGACCATCCTTGGCATTTTTGGCAATATTTACAATTGTTTTTGACATGTATAAAAGCTGGCCACTAAACGAATGGATTAACACATCAGGTCACGGTGATAGTGCTGGAAGTGAAAATTCCAGCGGACCAGTTGAAGATATCATTTGGAGAATTGTTTTTAACTTGAGCAAACGTGTTTACCAAGTCTATTGCTTATTCGTGCTATTCTTCATTGAACTCGTTCCATGGACAGCGGCTTTAACAATCAGAGCATTGTCTATGGAGTTTTCCGAAGTACTCAATACTGAGAAAAATTCGACTGAGGTAAATTGGAATCAATTTTCTAATATTTTTCTTGCCTTATCCCCGTTGCTAGGATAAATCGTCGATGTCGGTGCAATGCTACGCTCTGTATTTTTCTCAAATTTCAAAAATTGAATTTTATTTTAACAAATCTCTACAGGTTTTTGACAGGTACTTCGAAGTGAAAAAATTGATGACTTGCATTAACTCACTTTTTGGACCACCCTGCGTAGCTATATTGTTCTTCAGTTTACCATTTTTCTCTGTATACGCCGTGCAAACATTTTCGGAATATGATGCAGGTCAGTTGGTATTGGCAGTATTTCCAGTTCTAAACAATGTGATTCCACTAATTATTGCGGCGTCAGCAAGCAAAAGGGTAAAACCTCGTTAGCGAGATTAAATTCTGTATTACAACATACTAATCGAAAGCTAAGTAAATAATTGCTAAAATTGGGCATGATTATGTTTATCAGTTTGGCGAATTCAGAGAATGGCTTTTCCAATGTGACATTGGGCCTTATATGAAACACGCTACAAAAATTAATGCACTCTATACGGAACAATGGATGGATCCAATTGGCCTCTCTGGGTGTGGCCTTTTCACAGTCACCTATCGATTCTTGATTTCGGTAATATGTCAAACAAAAAATTTGCATAAAACAATTTTACCATTATCCAATTGGTTGCCTAAAAAGTTATACTGAATTTATTTTTGATCCCAGACTTTTGGAGTACTCATCACCTATTCAATTATCGTAATTCAGACGCCTGGCCCACCCATGCAGCTCTACTGAAAATTTTAAAACAAAGAAATACTAAATAAATACTTTAATTTTATTAATAGTATATCAATAAAAATTGAAGATTTTGTAAATTCTAAATTCAGATCCTAGCAACCACAATTTATATAGCTTTGGATTCATGTTGACTATTTTTAGTGATCCATTAATAATGATAATGCCGATTATTCTATTGTTCTAATATTTATTCCTACCTGATGATCCGCTTGATTTGAGTTTGTAATAAATTGTATGTCTAGCGCTGTCTTTGTATACACAGTAGCCATGCTAAACATCTTTACACTAATATAATATTTGAGCTAATTAATTAAATCGGACCGTTTTGCGTAGCGTTGTTTGAACGTATGTCCAGCTACTGCATGCATAATTAGAAGGATTCAAGATGCAATTCTTTCCTTGCTAGATATGGCCTTTTACAGTCAAGAATTTTACAGTTAGCGGACGTGACGCATTGTACTTTGCATTTCCAGATTATACTTGAATACTTTGGTAATTTTGAACGTCGTCAGGTGTCAATCCCTATCGATATTCAAAATGAAAACCATCGAATTATTCCACCGGGATTATATAACACTGACGATTCAGAATAAACCCGCTTTTACTCAATTTCACACCTCCAATTCATTTCAGTATCTTTGAATTTATTTGAATTTTTTCTAAGTCATAGGATTCTCACAATTTAAATAAAGTTTAATTCAGAAACGCGTGTCTACTCTGCTGTACCTGCTCCTTGTAACTGGAAGGTACTTTTTTTAAATAAAGAAAAATTGAACAAGAAATTTTACTGTTTTTTTCAACCTAGTTTATTTTTTTTCAAAATTTTATGAAACATATTGTTTGTTTAGTTTAATTTACGAAATTATGAGAATTCCTGTTAGGCTTTCTGTCATTTGATTTACTCTAATTTGTTTATCATTCTAGTTATATTAAAAATTATAGATTATGTGCATCTTCATTCTTCATACAGTCCACAGCATTTCTAGTTTCCCCGTCCTACTTCCGCTCAAACTATCCGCTCCGCAAGTGAGTTTCAGAGAACACCAGACGAAGGTGTTCACAGTTTTCAATACATTTGGATTTATTTTGTGCTTCATACCTGGAATTATCTGCACGCTAAATCAGACCAAATATATGGAAAGAATTCTTCAAATGCTTCAGCAAAATGAACTAAGACGGCTTCAATTAAAGCAAAAATCGCTAGGCAAAGTTAGATTTAAGACTTAAATCCAAATTATCATCACATAAGAGCAAGAGATGTTCTGCATATTTTAATTTATTTAATTTATTTTTTAGGAAGTTATAATATCTCATTTCCTGATTCTGCTAACTGTTCTCAGTTCTCATCAGCTTCATTTTCATCAACGTATTTGGATACATTACTACTCCCGCCAAAGAACAAACGTTGATCGGATTTATCAAAGCTCGTGCTGGATTACTCCAATATAATTTATTTCATCGAACAAATCGAACTTCGATTGGATCCAAAGAAGATATGTTATTTATGGCGGGATTTATTGGAATTGTTTACTACGTTTATTCTCAATATTTGGAACAGTGGCCTATTTATTTGAGATCATCGGCTTGCTGGCAGCACTTATGACGTACACAGTCTGTCAAAGGAATTCTCCGATATTCTTAAAAATCAAGACGGAATGAGCCAATCTCAGGCAAGGAAATAAAAATGAATCCAATTTTTTATACAGGGTGGCTATGCTTTTTACACTCGTTTTGAAACAACATGAAAACTGAGCATCTTGTAATTATTTTTAATGAAAATATAATCGATTCAAGAAACTAGGGTATTCTTTTTCATATTTTAGTAGTTGATGAAAGGATCTCTCCTAGATTTTTCAAAATAAATTGCAAAAATTAGTTTAGTACATTTAATATAATAAATAATTTGAATAATTTAGTGGATTATACGATGATCAATAAAGCAGCTTATTATGCTTGTGATAAAATATATCTTTTCCATTCGAATCATGTGAAGTGAACGCATGCCTTCGGCATGTCCAAGGTTTTGAACAAGTTCTGAACCTCACAATCACAAGCGCAAAATATATGGATTGGCAAAGCAGTTGTTTAGTGCTAGTGCACTGCCATATTTTGTCCAATTATTCAGCAGAATATACATATGAGGCAGTTTGTATGAATTGCAAACTCATAAAAGATAAAAAAACGAACCTAATCCACGTTATCGTCTAGGTGGCGATTGGCGATCAGAATATAATTTATTGTTTGTTCACCCCCTTCATTGCCCTCTAATATGGTAGTTCCAAAGCTAATATCCACGATGAACATATTTTAGTCCATCCAGATTCCACATTATTCGACATTAAATTAATATCGAGATATGTACAGATTGTAGTAGCAGATGAACTCATGTTAATTACCTTCATTTGAGATTGAGACTAGCACAGCTTAAAGCTTATAGCGAGAAGATTCACTTTCAGGGTGTTCAACCTTATTTAGCTGGTTTGAGTCTCGAGACATTCTATCGGTTTCTATTGGACATTGAGAAAATATAATGGCTAACTAGAAGCTGAAGCATATTTTCTTGCCAGTTGTTAAAATGAATAAATTAGAGTTTCCAAGATTATAAATATGACCGAGCTGTCCACAGTCAAGCTATTCACATTTTTTACTCTGGCCTCCAAACGGCTTGACAATGATCCGACCAACCACGATTCTCGTCATCAGTTTGATCATATATTTCTACTACTTCTTAGCAATATTTCAATGTGAAGCCGTCTCAATTGTTCTTCGTCCCAAACTTCTACGAGCTGATGTGTCGGCTGAATCTGGAGAGGCTCAATTTAAGCCTGATGAAGAGATAACGCGTGGTAAGAGAAAATAAATGAGTGAAAGTCGCTTTTAAATGGCAGGTCACTCACCTCGATTCGATTAACGAGGAAGACTATGTATCTAGTATCTTATCTATTAAACCCACGAAAATTAATAATCTGTGGCTCAATTAGTAGTTCATCGTTTCATTAATTATTTGAACAGTGGCTGGTAAGACGTGCGGTGAGTTCAAAGAAGGAATCCGGGACGGAGATCACGGGTTCATACAAAGTCCAAACTATCCCAACAAATATCCATCTGGAGTAGATTGCGAATGGATTTTAAAGGCAAGCTGCTTTTAAATTCTTTATAAAAATCAACATAATTTCAGAACGTATAATTTTTTTTTACAATCCTTTATTCGGGCTTCCACGATAAAACTGTGGATACACGTATTATACGAGCAGAAATGTTTATAATAGAAATATTTCGTTAAACTTTGCGGTTAAGAGGGATAGTTGCTAAAGCGTGTAATTTATATTTGAGCTTTTTTAAAAAATCGAATCGACCTGGAGCGAGCCGTTTTGCAAGGAGCCAGCCGAAGCCAATTTTTAATTTTTTACCACTGGGAAATAATTTGTGACCCTTTCTGTCGAAAATCAACGCTTAAACTCAAGTTCGAACTTCAAATAGCCAGAAAATAGTAGCATGTGGGATGATGAAAGTGGTCGCGTCTTATTTATTGTTAAAAGAATTGTTATACAATATATCTCTCAAAGCACAACTTGCAGAATTGCAATTGGAAGTTGTTTCAAACCACTCTTCGGTGGTGGTATAAAGATGTCTGAATCTATCTATATATCAATAATACGTAAACAATTGTTGAGTTGAGTTTGAGAAGTTTTAATATCAGGGATAATCTAGGATAGTAATATATCTTTAAGTTATTGTATTGTATACCGGATACCGGGTTTTTAGTAAGTGAAACAATACTACCATTTATATAATATGCTCATTTCTATGCATCCAGCAAAGAATAAAAGATCCACTCTATTCCATCAATTAGGCTACACCAGGAGTATTTCTGCATGCCAGCGTGTTTGACTTGAAAACATACAGTGATCCACTAACCGACACATCAGATTCCTTGTACGTGTCTTTGGTTGGGCAATGGAACGAAACTCAAAGGCAAGTTATAATTATCTCCTCCAGCCCGGGAGGAATATTGCCAAAATTCACATGGCCTGGGTATATGGATAGAAAATGAGCCAATCAGTGGGCAGAAGTACCACCAACTCAGCGCTGCTGCTCGCGCACGCGCAATCTCAATCTCAGTCGAACCAAAGCATATCCGAATCCCAAACTCAGCTAATGCTTGTATTTCGTATTTGATTTGATTTTGATTTCGAATTTATTTAGTTGATTTTACACATCCTGTTAAGCCAATAATAATTATGTCATGCTAGCTGGAGCTGGTACTCAGTGTGTGCTTGATTCCCAAGTAGGTATGTTACCTACATGTTTGTTTACATTTGGTCGTGCTTCATTGGAGCATTTGTATTTTCATACATTGATTCAAAATTAGTGTACGACTAATGACTGCTTCTGCTTCAAGTTTTCCAGAACTTTCAGACAGATACAGATATCTTCTGCATTTATAAGTCTATAAAGCTTCTAGAAAACTTGAAGCAGAAGTACCTACTCAAAGGTCGTACACAAATTTCAAAACAATGTATGAAAATACAAATTAATAGTTTCCATGATTAACATTGGGTAAACGTATAACATCAAGTTAGTTCAGTATACGATCCATCTGGATCTCACACTGCATCTAAAAAAGAACTTTGATGCTGAACTGAACGTATACCAAAAACGTACCAAATACGTAAAAGAGTTGGAGCTTGAACTTTGCCACTCCTGATGATTGGCTCAGTATGAGACCCGGACTCGGACCAAGTGGACTTTGGCAATAATCCGCCCGGGAGTGCAGCCAAGGGGGAAATTGGAAATTGATTATTAATTGACAGGTATTCGGGTGACTTGAATGCAGCGACACCATTTCCGATTATCTCTGAAGGAAACCAGTTGCTTGTTAAATTTAAATCATCTCAGCACGGAGGCGATCAACGAGGGTTTCGGCTGGGTTACTATGTAAGACTATTTTTCAAATTTCGTGCACAATTTAAAACACAAGTTGGAAGAATGATTTGATTTACTGAAATTGGTGACTAGGCAACAACGAGAAAGCCTGCAGCAGCTCAACCTGCCGACCAAGTTATGGCTGGTAAGTCCAGTACTGGAAAATCCATTGGTTTAACCGTTTAACTCTTATCAGAGTAATAAATAGGACAAGTCAGTTCAGCGACGGAGCCAACTTGCCGTATTTCTTACTCTAAGGTTTAACTAAATTGAAGCTAATATTAGGAAGCTAAGCGAATAATTATTTTCTTAAATGTTTGCTGCATGAAACGAAGTAAATTGTCAACTAATTCCGGTGAGTACGCCTGCCCTTTTTCCGGATGCTGGCGGTGCCAGAAAGCAATGTGAGGAGCTGACACCTTTAATTACACGACTGGAACGGGAAAATCCGAACCCGTTTTTGGTCGGCCTGGTTCTTGATGATACCGACTTTTGGTAAGTGAGTGGTGATTCATGATTTATCAAAACAGGGATTATTTGACCTGCAGGTTATAAATTTCCAAATACTTTCTAGTTCTGGGACACTTATTAGTCATCATCATGTGTTGACCTCCGCACATTGTACTCACAAGTAAGTGCATTGAGATAAATTCGTAATTACAATTAGCCCTTTCATAACGCACGATCCCACTTTCCACTCCAATTGTTAAAAAAATAGTGTCACGAAATTGAAACTACTATTCGGAACGACGAACCTAAACACAGAAGATGTTGGAGTTCAAAAACGGTCGGAAAATGCTTCGTCTGTCACACCTCATCCCCTGTTCAATCCAAAGACGGGAGCCAACGACATTAGTATAATTACGCTCACCCAACCCGTGATCTTCACAAGTATGCAAATATGTACACGACATAATTTTTTGTGAGCAGGATGAGTAAATTCTTGAATGAGAGCTTCGTGGTGTTTTTCAGAATTTGTTCGCGCTGCACGGCTTCCAGCATGGAGTCTTCTACCTTACGGACTGACAGGTTTCGACGCTGAAATAGCCGGTTGGGGAGAGCATGGTAAAGGAAACAATACTCAAAAATATGAAATTAATGCCAAATTATTGTTTTAAGAATGTCACAACTTCCTTGAAAAATAAAATAAACATTTTTAACAGTCTCGCGCCGTGTTTTGTCAAACTAGTATGCCTGTCTGTTGTTTGTACGACTGATTCCTTCAGGTGGACGAATTATTTCCGAATCCAGTTCAAAGAAGTTTAAAATTGCACCAAATGCTGCATGCCGCACTTCATTGCAAAAAGGACTGAGCGGAATGATGCTTTGCGCCCATCCTGATCAACGGCTATGCACGGTAATGACCTTAGCAGAGGTTATTGTATTTTTCGCTTAGCGTCTCCATGGATTTGATATGCTTTAGTGCTGAGTCGTAAGTCCTGTCATAATACTTCAGGTCATCTGCAACAGTAGGAAATATTTTTGAATTCATGAATGTGAAATGAAAATATTTAGTGAATCGTTTCCGCTCTATATGAACTAAATGTATTTACGTACATATAGTTTTTAAAAATGTATTTCATTTTATTTCACATTCAAGAAACTCATACATACACTGCAAATTTAATTGTTGTTTAAAGTCGGATAGCGGGAGTCCAGTCACAACCAGATGCAAGCCGCAACCCATTCAAGTAAGACCATAAGTTTGAGAATAATTTACTCAACTATATATGAATAATATACAGATCTGACATGACTAACCAGTCAGTTGCATTTATTTAAAAAATAGAAGAAAATTAAACTTCTTCAATTTCTAGGGAGATGGAGGAGACAGCGTTATTCCACCTGGACCAGGTAATATAAAATTTTCAATTTGTTTGAAAGATACTGTACCTTAATACAGAGCGCGAGCGCAGTAGCAAATGGAATATCGAATCAAGGAAAGTTTCGTCAAGAATCAGGAAAGTACAAAAGTAAGCCGCATAGTTGCGGTCGAGCATAACTTAACTAAACCTTGTGTAGTCTATAATTCTTGACAAATCAAATCGCCTGGCGCCTGGCTAACTTTTACGAGCTAATTTGCAAAGGACGATGTAGATTAGATTTGATTTAATACTAGACCGTCAAAGAGGACTTTCCAGGTGCTCGACTTCTCTTGCTATGAATAAGTAAAGTACATATATCTGCTCCACCTCTTACAACAGCCAAAGTGGTCTGGAGGTTTGGTGCTAACATTTTGTTAGGGGGCAGAAGCGGGTTCGATTCCTGCTCCCGCTTTTACTTTTTTGTCCGTTAGGTTAGGTTTCCGGAACGCGCGAGGTTAGACTTGTCATAAACTTACAGTATTGCCAACTATAGACTAAAGTATATTTAGTTGGAGTTTAGGCAAAGCACAAAGCAAGAGAGAAGACCACCACGAAAGTCCTCTTTGAAAGTCTCGTGATTTAATCAGTAAACAGTTCATAGACGTAACATTAATTGACTGATGTCCATGAATGTTTAGAAGAGGAATGCTTAGAAGAGGAATGCTTAGAAGAAGAAGAAGAAGAGGAAGAAGAATGCTTGGAAGAAGAAGAAGAAGAAGAAGAAGAGCAAGATAATGGAAAGGGGGAAGAAGAAGAGGAGGAGGAAGAAGAAGAAGAGGAGGAGGAAGAAGAAGAGGAGGAGGAAGAAGAAGAGGAGGAGGCAGAAGAAGAAGAGGAAGAATGCTTGGAGGAAGAAGAAGAAGGGGAGGAGGAAGAAGAAGAATGCTTGGAGGAAGAAGAAGAAGAGGAGGAAGAAGAAGAGGAAGGTGGTGAGATATTTGGGTCAAATAAGAAATGATAAATGTAAACTATGCATGTATGACACAAAACAAACGCATTCCTGGACGATATCATCATATTCCCCTATGCCGCACACAATATCATGGCTGATTGTTCTTCGTTCAGTGTACTGCACGGACGCCATTCCAAATTTAATTCGGTCGGGATACGGCATAAGGCGAATGCGCGTCCATATTTCCTTGGATCCCAGCAAAAATCGAGATCCGGTATAGGATTCGGATTCGGACCCATACCTATTCGGTAGGGATTCGGACCTAAATTTTCGGAAACAGAATCATCACTAATGAACCTTCTTTAGACCTCCACCTTTCGGAGAAACACATCGAGAATTTGAGAACACACTGAACCAGAAGAATAGAAAGGGCATGGTTGGTAGTTGGTACTACCCAATAATGTAGTCTTCCAGTTCCAAGTTCCAATGCTCAAATTATGGGTGTGTATATTTCTCCATAAGAGAAAACTCCTGTAATCTTTTGCTTTACAGCTCTTTTATAAATATTTTTGTGGCCGTCGTCGCCGTGGAGGTTGTAAGCAAAAGAGCACGGGAGCTATTTTTGATTCCCAGTCGGCCTGAAAAGTATAGAAAGCCAAAGGTTACAATTTACAACTGGAAAAATAGATATCTTGTGAATTGCTATGCATAGCATATGCTAAATGTGGAGATGTTACACATAAGAAAAAAGAACTGCCAACAAACATCACATTTCTTGTGCAAAAGTTTTACTTCAAGCAGGGCGCTATTCATCCAGCCCAGCGACATTTACAACTCGCTTGAACATTACCCGATCATTTGCTTGGCGTTCAGGCGTACAATACATACAAAGTTGTCATAGAGACTTGGTTGGAAAAGTTCCGATCGTCAAAATCGTTCGCCTTTTTTTTACTGCATACGATTGGACTTAGATGATTATGGTTTCCGGTTATAAAGTAGGTTACGAGCATTTCAGAACACTAAACGCTAAGGGTACAGAAAGCTAAGAAATGAATGATTGATCGTAATCTGGTGATGGTTGGTTTAATTTCCTAATATCGTTGTAGAATTATTTAAAGAGATTTATTATGAAGTCGGATTTCTCGTTAGCTCAGAGCTTGCAAATATCCTTTGACTGAATTTGCGCCTGGACTTGACGGTCCCAACTATTTTCCAGGACCCAGATTGACTCTGTCTGACTTTGAATTCTTTTTGCTTTGCTTCAACCCTTTTAATCATGAAATATTTTAACGGATATTCCATTCCTTTTGAATGCTATTGGTGCACGTAGGAGCAAAAGACCAGTCATGTCTAGATATTTTTCATTAAAACTCCGTCATCAAATTTCAAAACTGACCGACCTCATAATGAAATTTATCAAACTTATTATAGAAGTTATTAATGAGAGACCGGGAACACCTTCAAATGTGACTTACATGTGTGAAATACTAAGTGTGACCTAATTGAGAATTATTTATTTCCCCCCCCCCCCCCCCAATTCTTCAATACACGGTCAAATTGGTTTAAAGTTAAAAATCAGAATACTGAGAATACTTAAATATACCCTAACTGAGAAATATTTATTTTCTCCCAATGTTTTTAAAACACAGTCAAATCCGTACGGCGACAATTGGGCGGGGACAATTGGGCGGCGACATTTGGGCGGAGCGACAGTTGGGCGGATTTGTAGAACATGCTAAACAGTGTCGTATTGAGCTTAGTTGTGATACTAATTTGATAAAGTTAATATAGATACCGCAATACAACGTTAAAATAGTAAGCTAGGATATAACTTTAACATATAACGTATGTAACATTAGCATTGAGCAGCATACACCCTCATATTTTGACAAACCATGAGGCTAACCTAGCCTAACCGAACCGAATAACTCTGCTTTACCAAATTTTTCATATCCGCCCAACTGTCGCCGCCCAATTGTCGCTCCACCCAATTGTCGCCCGCCCAATTGTCGTTCCACCCAATTGTCGCCCGCCCAATTGTCG
>JAQFYU010001518.1:0-14572 GCA_034694905.1 Ceratophysella granulata
GTGTATCACATGGTTGAGAACGATTTCAGGATATATGAAATGTAAAAGACGAAAAAGGTTTTGCTTGACCCTGTACACAAATCTCATCCTCCCCACCTCAGCTTTTTCATTTGACAAATAAATAGATAATTATATTTTAACTAATATTAATAATTACTCCCAGTTTTGTGTGATTTGAAACCCATCTATTTGAATGGAATTACTCGGAACAGTGAGCCCAGTTCATCGCCTTTCCCAACAGCTGTAATAGTTGTGGACAGAGTAGTATCATTTTTCGCTTAATCAAGAATTTGAGTAAATTTTGTTACAGAAATATGAATATTAGTGTTAATGTTAATTTATTAATGTAAATGTTACTGAAATTTAATCTTTAGAGTAGCCTAGTCGGTGTTCAATGTTCAATACCGAGCTACTTGCTAACCGATGTCAGAGTCGTAAGCTGCATTTTGGTTCGATCTAGTTCAATGATTTAGACTGACGTCTGGAATGCATGATTTTGCTTTTAATGGAATTAATAACCTGATTGCTATAGAAGAAGGACAAATAAAATAGCGGTAGACAACAACCGCCCTGTAGCTTTCCTTCATTTTTTCAGAGACATTGGCTAAGAGCTGTGCTCGTTACGGGTTCCTGTCCTCAGCAAAGTGCCGTGTGTTAGTAAATATTCCTTTGTGAGCATATGTACGTCCCACAAATACGATGAGGGCTGTCCAACAAGTTCTGATACTGAGTTTTTTCTTTAGCTGAAAGAGATACTGAAATATGAAAGTGTCTCATGATGAAGAACATACAAATTGATCGGATTATAATTTATAATAGGTCCAACAGAAATCCATTGCAATTTTCATTACAAATCATAAGAAGTAATTGAAATATCGCTTGAAGTCAAAGCCGGTGCTCCTTGCCGGTTCTACAATTGTGTTTTATTAACGGCTATAATGAAGAATCAGCTGTAAAATTAACAAGCTTTATTCTCTGTATATGAAGATTAAAAACCTATAATTTGGCTTGCCCACGAAGGAGCTTTTGAATTTTCTTGTCCTACTTTCAATATTGTAGTACACCGAATGTTAATATACTAAAACTCTGCATTGGTCCCCTATACCACCCCTCCATCACCTCTCCAAGTTGACGAAATCAGAAGTACTGATCACATGAACTTGTACACACCATTACAACGATTCTATAAACCTCTTTCATACCTTGATTTTATTTTGTTTGGCTTAAGGGTAGCAAGAGGATTCGTTCTGAATTTTGTCCAAGAGTTCTTCAGAATTTCAAGAAAATACTAGCAATCTTCTTTACGTTACTTTTATTTTTCAATTGCAATCTACGGCGTTCGCTATTGCGCTGCTTCTAGCTGCTATGCAGTTTAATTCAGGCTACTACCTACTGCAAAATGATAAATTTTGAAAGTGAATAGATGAGTTATAGTGGTGTGAGAGAAATCTGAGATGGCGATACCGCTATGTGGGCACTCTTTCTCCCGTCTTATTAGCCAAAGCCCAGCATTTTCGGAAAGAAATCGGTCTCTATAGGGAAAACTTTTTCCAATTTCAAAATTTTGAAAAACTTTTTAGTGCATAAAATTCATTTAAAAATTAGGAATAAGAGGTGGAAAACCGTTTTACGAAATATTTGATACTAACCGAATAAAACCAGTTTCAAGTTTTCCTGGTTTGAAACTCCATGCTGAAAAAAAGAGTGCCCACATAAAGGAGAGTATTGCCTATCTCGCTATGCTCTACACGTGACTTACAGTCTATACTCACCAGAAACTCATGTATAGCAGCGCTTACTTTACTCTTAATCATGTTCTTATCGGTTGATAGCTTATAAATGTTCAGGCTTAGATATTTCTTTCAGTCTGTACGTCAAAATCCAGCTGCTCCTTCGTGGACAAGCCAATTTATAGATTTTTAATTTTCATGTACAGAGAATATAGCTTTAGAAATACTTTTTAGTGCGCTGCGAAGGAATTTTTCGTGTATTTTTCAATACTTGTTTTTTGTAGTGTAATTCACATTTGAAGTATTAAACTTTATGGAATGTAAATATTAGTCAGGCGATCTGAATTGTTTAAAAGTTAAGTTTACCAGTACTTAGCACGATGAGATACCTGGATCACCATATCATATACTGTTCAATTTGTACACCCAGCACCGACTAGATCGTGCGAGCCCTGCTTCGGCTTTAGAGTACCGGCTACCGGCCCAAGCCCACCTTTAAACACAGAGAGGTTAGATAATTATTTATGCATACAGCCGGTCCTAGATGGCGGGGCATCCAGTAAACAGGTCATGTACTCTTTGCATGGAGCGTGCTTCAGACAATGCTAATCATCTCGCTAGCTGACGTGATTGCAGAGCAAAATTATAGTATTGATGCAGCAATTTAGCTAAAAGTGTTTATTAATTTTGTAGTAGCGGTTTCTCGACCAAACAAAAATATTTATCCACAGAAAGCCATACAGTATAGATTCAGGATTATGCGACAATTCGGCGAGGAGAGTTGGGCGGCGAGAATTGGGTGGAGCGACAATTGGGCGGCGACAATTAAGTGGTGACAATTGGGCCGATATGAAAAATTTGATAAAGGAGAGTTACTCAGCTCCGTTAGGCCTTTTTTGTCAAGATATGAGAGTGTATGCTGCCCAATGTTAATGTTAAATAGGTTATATATTATAGGCATGTTCTACAAATCTGCCCAATTGTCGCCTGCATAATTGTCGCCGCCCATTTGACCCCGCCCAATTGTCGCTCCGTCCAACTGTCGTCCGCCCAATTATCCCCGCCCAATTGTCGCCGTACGTATATTCAGGACATTATAGTTTCAACACAAGAATCCCTGGTTTTAATCCACAGGTCCAAGCTACAGGCCCTCTTTCCTCGAGCCACTTCAATTACAAACATTAGCAAGGCTATTAGCAACAGGCTCAACATCGAGGCAAATATAAAAATCAACTTCCAATTTGTAATTTCAAAGTAGATGAACTCATTACGTTTCTTGTACTCATTAATTTCAATTTTTTGAATGAATAAGAAATTGTCCACAAATTTCTCATGTCATCTATTATAGTTAGTTAACATTTCTTGCTGGCGATGGCTAATCGATGTAATACAAGCAGGGCTGAGCGGAGATCGATACGGCGTTGGAAAGTTCCCGTGAAATGAAGATAGGACAACGCGTATCACCTAAAATTCGGAACTTCCTTCATGGTCAAATCTTAGGTCAAATTTGGACAACTGCACTTTGATTTTGATTTTTCCTGTCCTTTCTATCAACTCCAATCTATCGAGTGATTTATCATAACTAGTTGCCCTATGTAGTCACAACAGAGTTGTAAATTTGCATGATGCGGACCACGGCCGGTACGTACGGTACGGATCCGTATGGTCACCTGTCACCTATCCTCTTGAGCAGCTCAGCATGATTTTGTGAAGCCCGTGAATTGAATATCAAGTTGGAAATACTCATTTCAGAAGAACAGTTTGAATTTTATTACGTTGTTATGACAGTCGAGAGACTTGTATTGTATTATTTGTAGGAGCATGTATCGTGGGAAACTGTGGACTCAGTAGACACACGCAATGCGACAACGCCAAAAAGTCCGATCGATTCGAAGGTCAATAGGAGGGTAAAATAAATTTTGAAAGATTTAAAATTACCATAATTAGTTGATACTTGCGGTGAAGAAAAGTTGATATGAATTTTAATTTTATTAAAAACAATCCAGATGAATAACAATAAATAGTGGATTTCCATAAAGCATACAAAATGGATTCAAAGAAATAATAGGCTCACGCGAGCTCTTCCCACCCGTGTCGATAATCCATGTGGCGCCGGCGCCACATGCAAGCTTGAGCGAAACTCAGCACTTGGATGCAGAAACTATGATTGCCATGCGTTCGGTACTTATCAGAAATACAGAAATTACATAAACTCTAGGCAACCAAACAGCGGACCCCACAGACAGTGGGCGAGTACGAGCGCGAAGCGTTTGCATAAAGAAAAACATGCAAGGCTGAGCGGAGCTCAGCATTTGTTATATTTAAAAACAAATTAGGTAGCTGAAAATGTTTTTAGAGTTGTGCGTTTTGGCTGGAACCGCTTGAGTTTGAAACAAGTATGTCTACAGAAAATAATTCATAATCGTATTCATTCCGAACGTTTGTTGAAATGGTTTTCACATTCCCCTTTAAAAAATTTAAAAAAGTAGTGATGACTGATGAATTTCCCTTGAAGCACCGTTGTTAGTCGATTGAATTGAAATAAGCAACAAGGTACAAATTTAAACGGTACACATATTGTATTATATTGAATCGAACTGTTTTTATATGTATCACATTTAGGTTTGCAATTATACGAAACCATTTCCACCAATGCCGATAAAATTGATAAAATTAAGATTTTTAACATAAATTAATAGACTCAATATTCTGTACTAGAACGAATCGAATTAGAAAAAGAAACACTCAAAGTTAATTTCGTAGTTCATATTTAAAAATGCGAAGACCACTCGGCAATAAAGATGGACCCGGTGCTTGATCTTCTCATTGCTTCTGCTTCTGCTTCTGTTTCTTGCCTTCTGAACAGAAGCATTTGTCGAGACCTCCTCCTTTTACTTTGCAAATACTTCCACTAAAATCTCCCCTGGTAACCGCCTTACAATTCCCATCACAACATGATTTGGACGGTGTGCACCCAGTCTGGTACAAAAAGAAGAAATTAATTTTTACCACTAGAATAACAATTGATTTTAATATACATAAATAGATTGGAAGGTATAAATCTTACCGGCGCAACTGGGACATCATCTTGTAGGCAAATACAGAGGTTCTCAGTGCAGTCAATTGTTCCAGAGCAATCGTCAGTGGCACAATCGTCTTTGCTATCGCAAAATTCAAATGATTCACCCCCTTCATTGACAATTTCTCCACCCGCTCCTTGGTTACCCTGTCCCTGTCCTGGTCCTCTGCCACCGGGTCCATCCCCTTTTCCCTGCCCTTGTGTGCTACCCTGTCCCTGCCCTTGTTTGCTACCCTGTCCCTGCCCTTGTTTGCTACCTTGTCCTTGCCCTTGTTTGCTACCTTGTCCTTGACCCTGAGTCTGCCGCTTATGCTCCTGGCTCTCGGGAAGAGCGTCCGGTCCATTCAAAGTCTCAGTTTCTTGTTCATTCAATCCTTGAATGCTATCGATCTAAATAATGGAATTTATAAAGTTAAACTTTGTTTGTTTTAGGACCAATTTACATATGGAATCTGAAACACGCGTTCGATAAATGCTACGCATTTGACTGTCTGTAATCTATGTATTATATAATGGATCAGCCTTCCGTGCACGAGAGACGGTATTTGGGAATTTGGTCAAAGTATTTCGCGGATTAAACACCAACAGTGCGAATTTTTGCTAATACGACTATGAATGAAAATCCACTTCCATTGGATAGCTGACGGTAACCAATGGTTTCTTTTAGTAGAAATACAAAACGAAAATCTATTGATGAATCTGAGCGTATAAGGTCAATTTCACTGTTCGCTTCAAACAACGGATTTCACAATGACCCAGCGTACACGGGATTTAAAATAAATGTAGTTTAATGATTAGGTTAGATTTAATAACGTCAATTTGGTTTCCTTGCACTGAATAGCACCTTTAGTATTTGCCTAATTTATATTCAGTAAGTAGTCATTCTTTTTTTACAGAATTCGAATTTTATGCAAAAAATCAAACCAAGTCAAACCATAAGAACATAAATCACAAACGTTCAGCGCGCTCAACTCAAACGCGATACTTCGTTACACCGTGACCCGTGCCTAGACAAACGACTTACATATATCCCGAAAAGAATTGTGAACACGACCGCACCAAGCAACACGGAATTTGCCATTGTTTCCAAGTGAAATGCAATATTTTCAATATTGAAGATGTTTCTGACTTCACTGTTTGGCCTTGTTCAGAGCAATGAAGATTTACGAGAGTTGAGCTCGATTCAATACCTTAAGAATTTAATTGATATTCTTGATTCCTTTTGGCTGGACTCGATTGTCATATAGTTCCTGTCAAGCGTCATTACAGGGGTTGTCTATTGTTCTATTATATTGTTTCAATTCCTCATTTTTTGGAGGATTCAATTCCGAGTTCCGAGTTAATGACCTGTAAATAAACTCGGCATCCGAATTTGGTACTTTAAATATTTCTTAAAGATTACAAAATATTCTAGTAGCATAGAGTAGCAATATAAGGAAAGACAGGTTGAAATTTGAATAGACCAGCTTGTTGGTTCACCAATTCACATTGCCCAAGCTAATTTATTTACGTATGCAGATGCACGCATTTAAATGAAACAATCATTAAGTAAATGGGTTGGTAGGGGGCATTAACTCTCAGCTCCAACTCCTGAACTCCTGACTTGAAGCAGAAGTTTACAATTTATTCCTTCAATTCCTTCAAATAGACTTTAGAATCGGAAGACAATAAAAAACTAATTTATAGAATAGGAGACGCTATTGTGTTTTTTTATGGGGGAAAAAATATTTAAAGTGATATTTAGAATTTATAAAATACTATCCAAAAACACGTAACACATGTGGATATTTGAGTGTACCGTACGACCGAACGGCGACAAGGGCGGATTGTTAAACATGCGTGACAGTGTTTCATTGGATTTTATTCGAGTGACGTATGTTAATTTGGCAAAGATGAATTAGATATTGATACCGCTATACATGTAATGCGCAGGAGTGGGTGATACCCTGGGTAGCAGCTCAAAAATCTGCTACCCTGGGTTTTTAGGGTAGCAACTAGGGATCGAAACAGGTCAGGTATTTGAGTCACCCGACCTGAACCCGACCTGATCCGAAATATTTCGGGTTGAAAAGTTACCAACCTGAACCCGACCTGATTTTTGTCAGATCAGGTCAACCATTGACCTGAACTGAACCCAAATTCTCAGGTCAGGTCGGCCTGATTACCTGATCCGACCTGATCTGACCTGATATGACCTGATCTAACCCATAATTATATAAATCAGCCCTCCAACGCTAAAAAAAATGCTACGAGCTACTGTTATACACTTTTTTGGATTGAATTTTTAACGTACTATTGATTGTTGCATTATTTACTAGGCCTACTTTCTATGTGCTAGCTTAACCAATATGCCATTAACGTCCTTCTACAGTGTACATTTGACTTCACATGCCGACTTCCGCGCAGCAAAAGTTCAAAATTTGTTGCAACAAATTGTCTAAGTAATGTATTTACGCGCGATGATGCTGTAATGAGAACTAACTCAGGTTTTGTGAAAAAATTTCAGCAATTTGAACCTTGGCGGAACAGGTATTACGGCGAAAATACCGCTGAAATTTGAAATTCGGGTACCCGAAACCATATCAGGTCAGGTCAGGTTCAGATCGGCGCTTAACCTGAACTGATCCGAAATATTTACAGGTTAAATTTGGCTGACCTGATCTGACCCGAAAAATATCAGATCAGGTCAACCAGCTTTGTAACCTGACCCGATCAGGTACCTGACCTGAAGCTGATCCGAAATACCTGATCCGTTCCGATCCCTTTACAGTATGACTCAGTGTATTTTCTCGAATTTCCGTTCACATGCAGCATGCAGCGCTAGCGCTTGCTATCTCGATTTGGTACAGAGAATACAGAATTCCAGCTAATCTAATGCTTTATTTTTACTCATCCGCGTTTACAAGGAATTGCCTCCTTTTACTAGAATATTTATTTAGGAAAAGATGGAAATACTGATTTAAATTTATGAATGAATAACGCCAATATCGAATCAGTGCAATAGGTAGTATAAGTATCGATCTCCAACCTAAATTTTGTAGCATTCTCATATATATTTTAACTAATTTTATTCAAAATACGAAGAGCGGATAGTACATAGATTATTTGTTTGGAAAGCTTCAAAAGCCAAAACTTGATATTGAGACTTGAGATGAGACCAATAATTATCAATCAGCAATCAATAAAGAAGAAGGTACGCAACGCAACGCACTTCAGATAAGATAATGCATGCAAATGCAAGATGCAAACAAGAAGTTCATTAGGTTAGGATGCTGGCAATAATGGATTATTATGATGATTGATGATAGCATAATAAGGCGTCACTATTGCCGGGAGCGGGAAGCTGAATTAGAATAATCGAATTCGAATTGAATTACGTAAAATAAATAAAGCTTTGCTTTTGTCATTTCTTTGGTGTTGTGTTTGGTGTTGGGTTGGAAGTTGAACGATTAGATGAGGTCAAGGCCAGTCCTAGGTAGTATTTGGTTATGGTTCCGATTAATTTAAGAGATGACATGACCTGCAACCCAGTTGTTGGTTTTGGTACTGAACACGAAGCATGGTACGTATTGCTATTGATATGTAATATGTATTATATTCGTATCTTAAATTCATCAAATCTCTTGTCTCTGCTCAATAGCCACCTAATATTATTCGTGCCGCGGCTGATCTTCGAAAAACAATTCCTGCGGGTCAAGTAAAGACAATTGATGTGTCCTATGCTTCTCATTCGTATGACCTCACGCCGGTCAAAGTCGTGCCAGTCCATGCCATTTTCTCCCTCTTCGTTCCGATGCACCAACAAGCTGCAAGTGCTCTTATCAAAATTCTGATTGGTAATGTATATATATATAATTTGTGATCTACTATAAGCTTACTGTATGCTCCATATATGCTTTGCGTTGGTATAACACAACTCAAGACTGTGATAATGTCATACATAATACTATTTACGTGTTTCTACTAAACGTTCTAGGTCAAAAATCTGTGACGGACTTCTTCTCCGCGGCCTGCCAATGCCGAGATAACGTCAATTCTCATCTGTGGGTGTACGCAATGATCGTAGCAATTTTGGCACGCAAGGACATGAAAGGATTCAAGATCCCTGCAGTTCATGAAATATTTCCGGACAGGTAATATGCCTATTGCATTGATGTGTGCGTATACAATAAGTATACAAACATATAACATATTGTCCAACTGACAGTCTTGAAATTGATATGTAGGACACTTAGAAGGAGCACGACGCGATTATACAGTACTCTGCGCTTGAATTTAGTAAGAACAATGTATATGAAGAGTTTTAAAGTGTATTATTATTTTGTGCAGATTTTGGAATACTGGAGTTATACGCGAAGCCCATCGCCAGGCACGTTTACACGAGGCAGACCGTGTAAGTAATTATCTAATATATAAGTCATTGCGAAGTTGATATCTTACAGAACCTATTCAGCGTGTGCAACATTCGAATGTTTCCATTGGTGATTCGAGGATATTATGTACTACAACTAATCTCAATTGGTAATTCTTCATCGAATTTTCTGACAGTCAATCATCGAAGTGGATCGGAGTTTCACTGGACTTGACTTGAATCCCGAGAACAAAGTTGCCTATTTCCGGGAAGATATTGGCATAAACACTCACCATTGGCACTGGCACATTGTGTTTCCGCTCGATGCTCCCCGGGGTCAACGAGATCGTAAGGGCGAGCTTTTCTACTATATGCATCATAATATGGTGGGAAGGTGAGTAGTTAAACATGCAGCAGATGGTTTCATAAAAATATTGTATGATGGTGCTAACCACCCTCCGATTCCGATTTGACTTTCAAATTCAGTTAAACTGAAAACGATGTACATATACTGTATATCGTGAAGTTGACATTGTTTAGTTGTAAAATTGGATGCGGATGCTTCTGTACTCATATAGTTATCGAACTGATTCTTCATTTTTTATTTGGATGAAACAGGTTTGAAGCTGAACGACTAGCCAATGGCCTCTCTCGAATTGAACCTCTTGACATTCAGACATTTGCTCTGGAAGGATACTATCCGAAACTAACGTTGGCAAATTCTGGAGAGAACTGGGGAACCCGTGCACCCAATACGCCATTTCAAGTATGCTATTGATTTTGCTTTGGGATAGTAAACTTCACCGTGTTCACAAGAAGTATTCGACTTAAATTGTAATCCGTGACGTTCATTCGTTCGTTTGTTTAATGCTCAGACTGCAAATCGAGTGGCTGACCCAAATAATCGCTTCAGGGTGGAACTGATCGACATGAAGGTTTGGAATGATCGTATCATGGAAGGAATCGATCAAGGAATCGTCATAACGGTGAGTGTAGTTTATTTAATGTATGTTGGAATAGCTCAAGTATGAATATTTAGCCAACTAACTGTTTCTTGTTCTACTTCAAACAGTCGGCCGGACAAACCATTTCACTTTTGAATGAAAGAGGAATTGACATACTGGGTGATATTGTCGAGGCTTCCAGTCTGACACCCAATTCACAGTTCTACGGAAATCTACATAATTATGGACATGGAATTATTGCCGCGTCTGCGGATCCAGATTTCCGTTACAAGGTTAAATTGATTTACATCTAGCATTTATTCCTGGTACATTCGCATTTTACTGTATTCTGTATTCCAAATCATATCGTAATTAGGAAAATCTTGGTGTGATGATTCAAACTCAAACCGCTGTTCGTGATCCTGTGTTCTGGCGTTGGCATAAATATGTGAGTTATCCAATTATTCTTCAGTTTTAATCGTCCTCTAGATATATAAACACGTCATACGTTATGTTGATGACTATCCACGTTAATTAACTATGCTTCGTATTTTTAAACTCAGATTGACCAGATGTTCGGGAAGCACAAGATTACGCTGCCTCCGTACACCAGAGATGCTGTTCGTCTAAGTTTCTGATAATCTATGTTTTGTAGTGTTTTCTACATATACATACTATGAAATGAAACACATGTTTTTCATACTTAACAGTCACCACGATGGTCCAATGGGTATAAGTTCAGTTGCAGCCTGAACTGAAAACTCAATTCTTCGAAATTGTAGTTGCAGCGAACAGAGCACAATTCTGGTGCATTCTAATTACCTATATCAACAGTCTATAAAACCTAGCTTAAAGTAAAACAACCTACAAACTAAAATACATTTGACTCACAACGAAGCACTCATAAGTTTGCTCCCTGGTTCTGGTTTATACAGCTGGTTTGGCCGGGAATCGTTGTCACGGACGTTAGTGTCCAGACGAAGGATAGGACTCCGAATCACTTGATAACGTTTTGGGAACAAAGAGATGTGGACTTGTCTCGTGGCTTGGACTTTGGCCGTACAAGCTTCAACGGACTTGGTCCAGTTTGGGCGAGATTCACTCATATGCAACATGAACCCTTCAGCTACCGAATCCAGGTAAAGTATCCCACTCAGTGCACTCAAATGGAGTATGGAGTTGACCCTTTTTGCGTGATATCTCATTTTCATCTCAGGTAAACAACAATGGAAGGGCTCAAGTGCAAGGTACGGTGAGAATCTACATGGCCCCTAGGGAGGACGAGCATCAGGTACCTAGCATATCATGATGCCATTTATTCGTTCACGATGGTTACGACGCTGCCAACTACTCGTCAATCATAATTATGATATGTTTGTGTTCTCGTTTTTACAGCTCCGACTGCCATACTTTGAACAACGCCCACTTTTCTTTGAAATGGATAAATTCACGGTCACATGTAAGCAATTTTGTTACGAACCCTATTCGTCCTTGCAATTGAATGCGGATGGTGTGATGTGTGACATTTCGTTGTCATTTGTCAAAATATGATTTCCTTCTAACCAATATTTCAGTGAGACCAGGAGGAAACACAATTGAAAGACGATCAGATGAATCTGCTGTTACGGTTCCATGGGAACAGACTTTTCGTGACATTGAGAGAACCACTCAAACTCCAACAGCATTCCAAGCAATTTGCGGTTGTGGATGGCCAGACAATTTGTTGTTGCCAAGAGGGAAGCCGGATGGACAACCTTTCGACGTGTTTGTCATGATCACGAATTGGGAGAGCGACCGTGTTCGAAGAGTGAACCCGGTATCCGAGGCCAATGCTCAAGGATGTCGGGATTCGCCTTCATATTGTGGAATTCTGGATGAACTTTATCCGGGTAAATATATTCAAATCGATGTGCATCGTAGCATGTTCATGAATAGACCTACTATTTGATTCCTACTCCTTCAACTTACTAGCATAAAATAAACACTAGGCAGACGTTGACAAGCTGACGTCTTGTGCCTTGCAGAATTTAAACCCAGATTTAGTTTCAGTTGACCACACCACATATTACTGAGTGATTTATGCGAAAGTTTTTCTTGTGTTCAGTAATTCAACTCTATTTTATTGAACGGTTTGAAACATAATTAAGGCTAAAGGTCTCAGAATGTGCTTGTACTTCTTACCTTTCATCAAACTTAATGAGATTGAATTATTTCAAGGTAATAATATTCTTACTCTGCTCTGCACCTCCACAGATTCTAAGCCAATGGGCTTTCCTTTTGATCGTCTTCCTGCACCGAACGCTGCCAATGCTACTCCGAATACGTTGGATGACTACGTTATACCGGATTCGAATATGAAAACTGTTCAAGTTCGTATCGAATTAATAATACCGTCAATGGCTCTAAATTATTGAACTTGAATATTTGGTTCCTGATATTTATAAGGTGGAGATTGTTAATCGGAATACGACAGTAATTGCTTCCGCTGGATTTGGGGCACCGACCCACCTTCCAATAATCACGCAAGGGCAAGGTCAATCCCTTCCCTCGGGCTCTCGAGACAAACCGTTAAAGACCGCAGGAGACGTGATTCCTTCAGGTCGGGCGATGGACGGACAACAACATTCTCCAATGGACTACAGGTCACAAGGAAGTCCTTCAGATTGGGTTGACTTGGGTGCTCATGGTCAGGGCTATGGAGGCTACACACGCGGTTCGACCACTGGAAATCCACGTGACAATCAGGTACCCTAACTTACAGATTTACTAGTTGTCTTAAGGTCGCAATCAGGTATTTACATTACTTATTACGTTACATCAACTTTACAAATGTGCTATCTCGTACTTCTCTGTTCAACAGGAGCGACCAAGACCGCAATACATTGCTCCAAAACTCTGATCAGTTGAAGCAAAAATCGGGATGGACAAACTTGCTAACGGTAATGTAGTCACCTGACTGGACTGGGACCTACCCGCTTTTCAATTACGTTTGCTTTTATAGCTTATCATTCAGCGCTTCGCAAAGATCTAATAAACTCACAAAACTAAAAGTCTTTGGGTTATGTGTTATGTTTCACATCTATTTACTGAATGCACCACAATGACATTATTTCGGGAATAGGAATAGACGGCAGCTCATGCGTTTACTGTAGCCCATTGATTGAAAGCAATTCTGATTTGGAGTGAATCACGACTCACAGCCATCAGCCATCGTACTTGGACCGCTGCTTGCGGGTACGTTTAACATTTATATTCAGCATCAATACACGCTGGAAAATCTGGGAAGCCGCTCATTGGGATCAGCAGGATATGAAACGGCCATTTCTGTTTAGTCGCAGGAACCCGCCAATTGGAAAGTCCTGTGGAAAGTCCTGAGGAAACAATTTCAGCTCCAGAAATTGTTTAGTAACGTAATTCTGCGATTGGTCCCCACAAATCCCGAGATGCTACGTGTTTCAGAATTAATAAATCTACTACCAAAGTTGTTTTTGGATATGAGTCAGTCCAAACACTATTTTCATTTATCTATCGTGTCTACAATGCTGTTTAAGGTGTGTCTTCAAAATTGGCAATGAACAATGACTATTAATTCCGGCTTCCAGGCGAAGGAAATTATGCTGTTAATTTGCGTCATCTACCAGATATCGAGAGTATCATATGTATTAATCGAAACCAGTTTTGTGTCAAACGCCCCAATTGAATTATCTATATTGGGAAGAGTCATCTTGTCATCTTCCAAGTAACAGTTTCCCGGGTTTCCAAGGTTCTAAAACTACAATAATGATTCCGCAATACCACGATACGTAATTAGATTTTTGGCATTACAAAGATAGCCGAAACGTGTTCCAGTGCCTAACCTAACCGCGCGGATACTGTTAGTCAATATGGGTAGTTCATCTAAGGCAACTGTCAGGGCAGCAGCTAAATTCGTAATTGGAATCACCAAGCTCAATCTGGTGACGACAATATAATTGTTGACAGTATATGCGCGGCATAATATTTTATTAGATACGTTGTTTCATTCAAATGCGACCTATTTACTTAGAAGGCTGTGACGAAACAACATCGCGACACAGAATTTGGCATGATTTTTATTCAATAACTTGGATGCAGGTTGTAGGATACTAAGAACCACATGCATAATGTTTTTCACGAAGAAAGTAGTGTGAGTAATTGAGTAAAGCTAATAAAGTTGCATGTTTCACACGTCAATAGCAAAGAGAGACGAGTGTAACATTTTCAATTTTCAACGGTAATGGTTGATCTACTCCGAATACTGCTGTTCTTCCTCCACTGTCTCTTCCTTGATGACCAACATCGGTGGTTCAATCGAAATGTTGGCTTTCTCCTCCTGTTCGTCCTCAACCGTAACTTTGAGATTATCCTCTTCATCGTCTTCGTCTTCGGAGTCCATGAGTCGCTTGGCTCGTTCCAATCTTCGACGACGTTGCAACGCCGCGCTCTCCTC
>JAQFYU010001519.1:0-14567 GCA_034694905.1 Ceratophysella granulata
ATATATTTCAGGCACAAGGAGTGGGAATCAAGTACTTGCAACCTATCGGATGATGAGTAAGATTATTGGCACACAGATGTGATGGTAATTGAAGATGCATACCTGGTGTTCAGATTCAACCATAAATGGAACTTATTAACAATACAGGATCCTTTTTATCACAAAACAAACCATCATCTAAGTCTGTACCTTTGATTTCTTGCGAAAATCGCATAATGATACTCATACTCTTTGTTACAGGTAGTTTTCATTCTTTCTTCATTCAGTCAGACATCTCATCTCGTCTCACTCCTCAGTTCACTACAAATGGGAATGATTCGCAACGTAAATTACTTACATTGCATAGTTGAGTATGATTGTGCAATCCACAGATCGGAATACTCCTCCAAATCCAATTCAATTCCTATAATTTAAAATCGTTAAAGTACATAAACATGAATATATCTTAATTCGTAGACAAAGATTCGTTTATTAATATTTAGCTTTTTATTGGCACACGCAAGACGCAACACGCAAGACGCAGAAAGTGATTCTTCTAGACGTGAGACGTAATGTTAGATCCAGTTTTTATATTATTGTCTCAGAAATACATGAAATAAATGCTTTCTCTCGTTCTGAGTGAAAGCAGGAGTGGAGTTGGCCAAGCTCCTATCAACATGTTTCTTGCTGGTCCCTCAATCCTGCCAAGATTTCATGGTTTATGTCAATGACTTGGCTTATACATGCTACTGGGCAGGAGCATCTGGTTTATCTGTATTATGTATTACATACCTTCTCTTCTACGAAACCCATTTAGAATTCAGAACCGCTTTATGCGGTTGTTTGGATAATATGTATAAACAACTATGTTTTCGTGAAGAAACTTAATTTTGGTCGTGTTTAAACTCTTTCCTCTTAATTCATGGCGGAATTTCGTAATTTGCAGAAGGTATCATATCATATTCATTGAACTATATACCGGATCCTGGTGAAATGGAGATCAGTCGGATCGGAGACACTTTTTATCGGCCTATTATATTATTATAATGGCTGCCATGAGTACAGATGAAATACGTTGACGATCGCTTCGGCAAGCTGCAGGAACAGTGAGAGAAGTGAAGCTTCCAGATTTCAGATACAGCAACTTACAAGATGATGAACTGAGTCCCCTACAAAGTTGAAGAGTTGAAATCATGCCAACAAAACAATAAGCAGTAGAGCTGATGCGAGGTAGTCCGACCCAATCCTCGCGAGTTAAATTCAACATAGAGTATGTTCGCTGAAATCGTACCAGCATTCCATTCCTGGAACAGCCATTTCACTCAACTACCGAACCTATGGTACCACTTAAAATGCGAAAATATGAAGGAGAAGTTGAAGGTGGCCGAGCAATTTCTAATTTTTAATAATGTTTCGAGAAGAGACGAGCTCTACCTTCGTCTCAACCTTACTATCTGCAGAACAAGAATTTTAAATGCAATTTATATATTTGACAATTAACAAAGGCCTAAAATCAAGAATTTAATTTTTAATTACCGTATTAAAAGCCTTCTTGGTGGGTTAAAAATTATCAATATTTGGATGTGTAGTTGGAATTTGGAATGATTTCTTTGTAGCAAGTGAAATTGGCGCGAAGAATATGCGAGTTTGTAACTTCTCTGCACCGACTCGTATAAAACCAATATAAAAGCGATTTTCTTCTAACACGCATCATCGTACCACAAATTAAATAAGTGCTACTAAAGTGGGAAGGCGCGGGTCATCAGTCATCATCATCAACCACATACAGTACAGTACAGTACAGTACAGTACAGTAATACCGAACCTTGAACCTTATGCTCTATAAACGAGAAACTTGTATGCGGAATGCGGAATGAGAGCAAGAATGCGGAGTAGCATAAGCCCGTCCGGTCCGCACAAGAAACGAATCATTGGGAAAGAAGTTTTTCTCCATGATGATGGAATCAAAAAATATAAAAGTAGGAATGAAATGAAACTCAAACGGACTGTGAAGAACTAACATAAACCCTTTCCTTTGTGTAAGAAGATACTTGTTTAGAATAAAAGAAAAAGAAGCCCGAATTCGAAAACTCGAACATTTGTTTACATTTGATTCGATTCATTTGAGTAGTGGATTTCTCGGTTTCAACACTATTAAAGCTAAACTAGGTACCAACTCGTTGAGACTTTTGAAATCCGAATCCTGAGTTCCTGAAAAAGAAGTTTCCATTTCCCTCTTCTCCACTTTCTCCTCACCCTTTACTTTGAATTATAACGTCCTTTCCTCCGTCGCCATTTATACAAACAATTTCTCATCTTTGTGTCAGTTAAATTTTCATTTTA
Source organism: Ceratophysella granulata (assembly GCA_034694905.1). Classification (NCBI taxonomy): domain Eukaryota; kingdom Metazoa; phylum Arthropoda; class Collembola; order Poduromorpha; family Hypogastruridae; genus Ceratophysella; species Ceratophysella granulata. Next base: position 2,323 of record JAQFYU010001519.1, read on the forward strand.
CATTTTACGCTTCATTTTGAATCGCATGCATGGTCCACCGAAATTACGATGAACTTACAGGAGTGCACGGGTACATTACATTTCACTACTTACATCATAAATCTATTGTCTGCTAATATCGTGCTTTTGTTTCGTCTAATCCATTCTAAAATTTTATTAATTTTTCTTCAAATTCCACTAAAAAAAATTTATAGAATAAATTCATTTCATTAATTACTACATTTCACATCTTAGTTCTTAAAGCAAAGGCAGCGTGTATTAGGGTAATTTTAAATAGACAAAAATTCAATTTCACCGGACAAATTGAGCTTCACATCTATCTGTCGCGACTTTTCGCAATGTTATTGACGAAGAGTGAAAGTATTCTAAATTCATAACTTCTTGATATTTGTATAGTTTTACAATTTACATTCGGAGATTTATGACATTTCTTAAACCTTACAATTCATCAGTTCTAACGAGCATTGAACTTTCAGTTACATCTAATTTGACGTTTGTTACATTCTAAAAATTCAGCCAAGGCTTACAAGTTCTTCGCAGCTTTGAAAGTTTGTGGTCACTTAATGGTATGGCTCACTGCTGCAACAAATAGAGTCAATTTAATTCTACTTCATTCTGCTACCTGTTCAGTAGCCACTTTTGAAACCATCAACTGCCCCGCAACGGTTAGTTGGGAGAAAATTGAAGAAGAAAACGAAGAAAAAAATTTTTTTTGCATGGATTCGGCTCAAATTTGGCAGAGATTATTTTAATATTATTGTACATCTGTGATATAAATTTGGTTCAAATTGGATGCGATTTAGATACCCCTGCCAAATGTCCGGACAAGCGGCCTAGGTCTGCCCGCAACCGCCGGACAATAATTCAGACACTCAGACAAAGATCACCCTAATTTAGAATTAAATATTGAATTTTCAAATCTGAGCAAAGTTATAGCTGTTGAAAATTATAAACTAGCTAGTCTTTGGAGTTGAAGGTAAAAATGCATAATGAGCTGACGCCACAGGGCTGACTGACCTCACTTGCTGTTTGCGTAGATCAAGAGGCTCACAGATGCATAAGTGGCAAAAATACAGAAAAGTGGGGCTAAAGTTGCGACGCTGGAAAATTGGCAATTTAATTCCGGGTTATGGTGTTATTCGTCTTGCTGCCATAATTTCAAGAAGTTCGCACTGACTTCGACTTATTATGGCTTCTTTGGTCACCTGGAATTGAGGTATATTTAAAATTGAAAGAAGAAGACCCTCGACATCGGACCTAATTGTTGATTTTCTGTCATCAGCTGAAAAATCCTGCTTCTTCTTCAAGGAGACATCTAATTCTGGTAATGCATAGAGCCAGAGCTCGGAGATTATGAATTCATAGTTATATGCATATCACAAGGATTTGCATAAAATCCAGTAGAAGGTTTTTTCTTCATCAGAGAAAGTAGTAGTTCATCATTTTAATTCAAAAGAATGATGTGTGATGTGGAAGAGGGAGATGATGGCTTTGAGATTTCTTCTTTCCTTTTAGTTTCGACTCATTTATTAAAAGTGTATGCATAGGAGGCGTAGAAATCCAGAGCTACCTCTTCTGCCCCTGCAAAGACATCAAATATGAACTCATGCATGTTCTGTCTACGAAACGAATGCCGTAGCTCAAGGTTCTTTCTTTCCAGTTTAAAGAAGAGTTTAGACTTGAGTAGATTTGAAAAAGAATGTGGATGTGGAGAAGTGAAAGGAAAATCAGTTTTCCTTTATTAAGCTCCGAAGAAAGCGGAGAAGGGAAGCAAGAAGAGAGCACCTCTCAAATGGGTGTAATTTACTCCAAGACGAAAGAGCACGAATTATTACTCTGTCATGCTCCCATATTCCCAGAAAAAACAGGGAGGCAGCAGGCAGGAGATAAAAAGACCACGAAGGAGGGAAAGACGCACAGGGACAAAAAAAAGAGGAAAAAAAGGATGATGGAGGCTCGGATGACGGAAGAAACGCCTGAGCATTTAATAATGGAGAACCACTTGGAGCTCAGAAAACAAAAGTAATTCCAGATTAACAGACATCCCGCATTTCCTCTGCCTTTCTGCTTTCCGCCTCAGCTTTAGAGGAGGTAATTGCATGGGAAGGCTAGGATTGGATTAGGAACGATGACAGCTAATCAGATAGACAAACGAGGGTATTGGAATTGGGTTGGAGGCGGTGATGGCTGGGGATGACCTTAGGCCAACAGCTGTTTTTCTGCGGTCTCGAGCTGAGAACTTGACCTGGCTCCAGGATTGATGTGCTGAGTCCTGGACAATATGAGGCTAGTGTGGACGGTCTCATGTCCACATATGTGTGCCCACACACTCCTCCATCCATGTCTGTATTTGTGTTTCGCTCCTGGCGTCTTTCTCTCTCTTATGTATTGATTTTTATGCAAACAAGCTGGTTTTAGGGAGGAAAAAAGAGAAGAAGTAAGTGGAAATGTTTGATTCGTTCTTCCCCTCGGAGGATATGCTTGGCCTGACTTTTATATTTGTATGAAGAAGAGAGAGCGGATTCTTCTTCTCCAGCGGAATTGAATTGAATGGGGAAGGAAGAGAAAACCCAGTGCCCGTGTCAGTATCCAGCCAGGCTCTTTGTGCAGAGACTCCTCCGTTGCGCACATCCCATCAAATCAACTCCAGAAAATTCCCGACAATTGAGTTCCCCAAAACTACCCACTTTCATGATTATCATCACAAGGCATGTCACGTGTCATCTCACGGAACTCAAACGGAAATAAATCTCATTTTCAGCTCCAACCAGCCACACGCCACCCAGCAGCCGTCTCCACTCCTCGTCCCCGATCATCAACTTCCCATCCGCCCCTCCTCAGCCGCACATTATGCCACCGAGCCAGGAAATGTAATCAGCCCTTGTTTACTCTTCCACTTTCTCCCACCCTCATGGCATAGAGTGTATGTAGATACTCCATCTCCTCACATGCGGAAGACGAACCGGAATTCAAGTGAGACAAGTGGCGGAGGAATGCTCGTGCGAGAACTTTCCTGGAGTGGAATACTTTTATTCATTCACCAGTCCGTCAATTACACAGACAACTCTGAGATCTCCAACATAATTAGTAATTTACTTAGTATTACTGACTAGTACGCTGGTATAGTGATGGGTATTTAGTTCCGCTATCACAAACAACACCATCTTAATGAACATCAAGGTCAAGTCTATCCAAGGACTAATCTGAATCTGGAAATGGGGACTAACATGGTTTGGGTGGCTACAGGGACACAATCTACCATCTGATTTGAGGAAACATGCATAAACTGATTTGCACTCACTCTTAGACTCGCGGCTCAATTTCCAAGTGGTAGTTTACATAAATCACATCCAGGGCGTAGGTGCCTAATTAGTTGGGAGTTGGGGAAGGGACAGAAGAAGTGACTGAGGTTTATCCAATTAGGCTCAATACTCTTTGTCATCCTGCTTCTCAGAGCTCTCGTCCTCGTTCTCCGTCCCGTCGGACAGGACGTGGACCACTTCCTCGTTCCGTCCTTCGTCTTCCGTCTCGCTCAGGTCTGTCACGGGATTAGGACCTGAGTCCAAGTCACCTTCTACACTCGGACTGCGTGAGACGGAGTGGGTCACGTCCGGACTCCGTGCATTAGTGTAATTGGGCTCCAGCTTGATTGGTCGGGGAAGCGGAATCTTGATGTCCAGGTCCGTCCGGACCTTCCGAGTCTCCTGCGACGGAGACCCGGTCTGTCCGAGGTAGCTGTGGACCGGGTTCTGTCCGTGCGTCTGTTCGTGGTGTGAGTAATTAAAGTGTGCCTGAGTGGGGTTGTCGTCTGTCTTTCTCCGCGGGAGAGCGGGAGGCAGGAGTGTATTGATCGAGGTCTCGGCTCGTCCTCGTACTCGCTGATAAATGGTCTGGAGGTTCTTGAGAACGTATGTGGTGGATAAGGAGGCCTGATCCCCGCCTATCATCTGCTGCTCCTCTTTCGTCGAGCCAGTTCGGAGGCAGCCACTGTCTGGGGAACGGGCTTGAGATGAATGGGTGAGATTTACGTCGGAAGGGTCATGGAAAGCTGACAGGGGTTTATAGATCGACCGAGGTGGCGGAGCAGCAACTCCACTCCTCTCCCAAATCCGACCCGAAACTCGTAAATCAACACAAAGACTGCTGCTACTGCTGTTCCCACCGCAACTTCCCTTCTTACCCGTCCCGCCAACGCTACCCGTCTCAGAACCAGAATCAGACGTTCCTTTCCGCCCTTTCCGGCTTTCTGCCTTCCGGCGGGAGCCTGACGAAGACGGCGAAGAAGTCGTCCCGCGCTTCCCGCCATCTCCACCCGGATTCTGCTGTGTGTGGCTGGCACTGCTGCTCCGACCCACGGCTACGCTTCCACCGCTCGAGTTGGATGAGGGTGACGGGGAGGTGAGGCGGGAGATGGAGAAGCTGGATGATTTCTTGGGAGATGCCTTGGAGGGCTTCTTCGGTGGAGCCTTCGGCTCCTGTCCGCCCTCCTTCTTCATGGAGTTGAGGTTGAGGTCGGTGGGCGTGCTGAAGTGGTGCTGGTGGGCGTGGAGGAGGTTGTCAGGGCGGAAGGAGGCAAGAAGACCGTCGGAACCGCCCATGCCGGGCATGGATTGTCCAAGGTAGGGCGGGGTGGGTGAGGTGGGTAGACCCGGGAGATTCATGCCCATGCCCATTGGGGTCATGTAGGGGTTGGGTAGGAAGGGTGGGAAGAACCAGAGAGGGTGGGTGAAGGGGTTGAGGGAACCTGTGGCACCCGACGGAGAAGCTCCTGAAATTGTGGAGGTCAAGGCGGAACTCACGAGGGAATTGTGATTGAGATGAGGTGACGATGGAGATGACTCTCGACCAGACGAACCCTCCTTGCCCTGTGGACACAAACAAATACATAGAGTAAAGTAATTAGCATTAGGTAAAGTCGTCCGGAAGTAGTGTCGCGTTTTAAAGTCCCGCATTTGGCAACTTTTGTGAAAGGCGGAACTTTTGTTGGTGGAATGAAACTATTTATTCAAGTATACCAAAAAATAAAGGTGCATAATTATGATCTATTGTATCGTAATTCGTAATGGCATCATGATTGGATTTTTATAAATTTTTGGTTGATTTATGATTATGATGTATTGGGCATTATGAATTCGTTTTTTGCAATTAGATGTTGGTCAGACTGCTGGGAATAGCCAGCCTGTGTCGACATTATATTGATAGCTTTATACTTAGGCTGTGTAATGTCTTACGACAGGCTCAATTTCTATTTTACGTGTGTTTTAGCCTAAGCAGACTGAGAATTGTCTATTGTCTATGTATAAATATGAAACATGGCATTTAGATTGCCCAAAATTAATCGTGATTGTCCTTTGGCGATTATCCTGATTAAAGCCGTATATTGTATCCTAAGCATTAAGCATCATGAACTAATCCGAGTAAACATCCCAAAATAGTGTAATGAAGCTTTCCTTAGAATAGGGCCTAGTTAAATTAAAAAGAAAGATGAAGTAACTCGGAGCTGGAAATCTTACATATAACTAATTGGCTTACATTTATCGTGGCTGACCAAAAAGTTAACAGCTAACAAAAATAATATTTAGCGGACCGAATTAATTCAATGATTTCTCAAACCTAACCAAATTTTACTGGAAGTATTGTATCTCGATCGGGTGCCACACCTAACCTAACCTTAAACAACCTAACCTAACTCCACCAATTGGTCAAATATCTAATTCTGGGTTTACGAGTTTAAATTTTCCTTCATTTTATTTTCTGTTAGCCGGTTTAATATTTATCCGAATTAGTTGAACAACGGACTAAACACAGAACACGGTTTTAAGAGATAATTGTTATGTGAGACAAAACAAAGAGCTAGTATTGAATTTAAGGCGTGGTGGAGGTTGCGCCGCACCACACCATACTCCGTTTCCGCTGTTTGGAAGCAATTACTGCATCCGGAAGAGACTAATCTCTTTTCCGTTATGAATCTTTCGTTTGAGATGAGCGCAGCTGATAGAAGATTAAACAGCAGAGGTGGTAAGAGTTCACAGCTCGAGAACTGTTAATCAATCTGATAAGTTAAAGACATGCCTGGGATATGTATGATATCTTGTATATCATGCGATACAGAGTGTGCAGGCACACGGGTGCTGACTTGTAGTTAGGGCTAAAGTGAGGCTCATTATTATAATGATTTCGTGACATGTCACTCAGACGGAGTCATGTTTAAATTGTGTATTCAGAACTGGCATCTGGATGTCAAAATGAGCTCTGAGGAAGAAAGTAAAGAACCAAGCCCAGTTCAGCCTTTTACACACGAACAACACGAGGTTGTAGTTAAGAAACTTCCTTCTCTCTCCAGTTTTATCGCGTGTACATCTCAGTTTCCTCTGGATTCTACATTGTACATAATAATCCATCGATAAAACCCTTTCCCCTGCTGCTCCCTAATAGCATAAGTACCGTAATGATCTTATGCGGTGAAATGACAAGTTCTCACTCTGTCTGCATATGAATATTTAATACGCACATCCATCAGGCTTCTTGGCTCTACAGCTGAGTGTTCGTGTTTAAAACTGTTAGGCCCATTAAACAGGAATCAAGACGGCTTATCTCCACTCGTCATCTCAATTCTGATCGGATAAGAGCAGAAGGCGCACTGCATCAACCGTCTTCACCTCTAAACTGAATTGAAAAGTGTTTTACTTCCGCAAAGTCTGAATTTAGTAAGTGAGGAGTTGGCTAAATCCAGATTAGTTGTATATTCGTGAAACAAATGCCAATTAGGTTCCCAAATGGAAGGATTGATTGCTAATCCCCCAAAGTTTTAGACTTAAACGTCTTCTGCCTGAATAAGTTTTTACGAGCAAGCCTTCAATTTTCTCACTCGAGGTTATTAAAATAAAGTAGGAAAATTAATGCATAAAAAGTTGGGAAAGTACAAGGAAGAAAAAGTTGTTGGACGGGAAAAAAAAGTTTAATTAAAGTTTAGTACCCGTTTTTTTTCTGGCAGGTTGCTGGGCTGGGATGCCTTTCTCCTTCCTTCATATTTTCCTTATTGCTTCATAAATACATAAAGGGAGAGGAGGCCTATTGGGTCTGAGTGGAAGGAAGCCACCTAATGGCAGAGTAAATGATTGGACTTTTGAGGCGTCCTTTTGACTGACATACCCTTTAATAAGGTTCATGTCTCCAGCCATAAACGCTAACTTCCACTGAATAGTTAATAATGAGCACACAGAGGACGAGAGGAGAAAGAAGAACCTGGTCGTCATTCTCAAAAGTCAGTCTGTCATCTCGTCAGAACGGAGGAGCGAGCGTGGAGATAGTTGAATGTGCTAACTACGCCCCACTCGGCCCAACCAGACAACTATCCCCATGTATTCCGCTCCGTCCAATCAATAACCAATTAGATTCATTATTTACCAAAATGCGAAAAGGGTTCGAAAGTGGGAACCAGGCCTGAGTCACTCGCTTGACTCTCCTTTCCCTGGGGACTGGGCTCTTTCCTGTCTTCTGGCCTCCAATTATGAAGTGTGGATGGTGCAAATGAGGAGTGATCATATTCTAAGGGAAAGTGGCAGGAACGGAGTTTAGAGAGTCTAATTCCTCCTAATCACAAAGCACGGTTCGACCAGTCAGTCCACTACCATGTTATGTTATACATAGAAGCATGCTAAGGAAAGAAAGGAAGGCGAGTGTGGGTGAAAGCGGTGTTTGGGGAGTTTGGGATTTGGACGGGAAGGGTCTGGCGTTGAGTGAGTGCGAGAGGAACGGAGGGGAAAACAGGTCAGCCCATTTAATGTCCAAAGTCAACCAAAGTGTCACTCGGACTCTTCATCCCCTTCCCATGCATTATGAATGAGTCAAGGTGAATCCAGCTGAGTGGACTTCACAACACCAACTCACTTTCTCCAGGTTCCACGTCAAATGAACCCTCCCAATTGGGCTGTTTCTAAAGTATGCCGACCAAATCTGTAAATGCCAACATGAACTCGACCAGCGACATGACCTAAACCCACCATAACTCTAACCCAACATAATCTAACATAACATAACCTAACTGAACTTAATTCAACAGAACCAAACATAAATTCGCCATGCCTTACGTTTCTGGTCTCATCGTATCTCGATCGTGTTTCACGATTTTTATGTTGGCTTTATTGTTTTGAACGGTACGACGAGCTTCAATAATTGGGCTCGTAACTTGGACGCGGTAAATTTCATGACTTCACATTAGATGAGTGGTACGCTTGGGTTATTTGGGCACTTCAGATTCAAATGTCGTGTGCGTGCGGTTTCTGGTGGAGTAGTAAAACCTTAAACCTAATAATGCGGATTGCAGCACATGCGCTGGCTATTTCAAGTATTGCACCGTTCCAAATGACGTTGTGGAAATATCTTGCGCCCAAAATAACTCTGCTGCCAAATGATTGGGCCCAATTGTCGTCAGATGCTTTGTGCCGGGCGAGAAGAACAAGAAAGCAAACTAGCCCCTACTTCCCACCCAGTGTTGTGCAAATCCAGGAAAAGGCTTCCCTCTTCGCTCTATTATTCAACAGACAAGCTCCTTTCCCTCGCATTGCGTGGGATAGGAACATTTGGCTGACCGTTCCATACTTCTATTCAATCTCTACACACAAGGCTACCAGACAATTCATTTGAACCATCAAAATTGTATTAACTCTGGTATACTAAATCAATCAGCACAAAGTAGACTTGTACTACGCGACAAAAGACGAAATCACCAAAAACACACTTTCAACGTTTCTCCCTGCTCAGCTTATGTATTCCCAGTTACGCAGGTTGGGAGATGTATCTGATATTCATGAACGTAATTATATTCTAATTGATGCTAAAAGCCTCGATATAGAACCTAATCGTATTTGGCATATTGCACAATTGTAGCTGTGCATAATTAGTGCGAATGCAGAATCTAGCGCTAGGATTAGCCTTTTGTATTGCTAGCTATGCAAGCTATACCTAGCCTGAAATCGGATTAGACCAGGATCACTTAAATGCAAATCTGGACCTCCGATTTTACCAGATCCAAATCCGAAATATTTAGCTGCAAATTCGATATTCAGATCAAAAGCATGCGCATGACCTAACTGGAAGTGGGAACAGAGTGACGTGATGAAGACCTGAATGGTGACGACAAGAGATTCAAAGTTAAGTGTGGATGCGAGAGGTGCTTGAGTCTTCCACTGGGCCTAGTTACGGTCTTCCTGTCCGGAGATGCAGAGGCAATGGAGGAGGAGACAGGAGGAAACAAACAAGAGAAGCGTGACGGACGGACCCAGAACACCCACTCAAATATCCTTTCCGGACTCAACTAAACCTTTTCTTCCCAAGTTTCCACTTCCTCGCCCCGACTTTCTTCCGCTGGACTTTCTCCATCATCACATGAACATGAAGCACGAGAATAAAATGTCTACTTCGTGAAAATTTCGAAATGCGTAATTGATAAAAGGTCTATACAATACCTATTATAGTCATTTTGGATACATATTTTCGGCTTAATAAACCTTAAGATGAGTTAGCACCCGAGGGACAAGCTCTTCTTCGGCACAGCACAAAATTCCAAAGTGGTGATTAATGTTAATTTTGTATTACACAATTTCTGGGTTGGGTAACATTTCGCCAAACATTAGAATCAGGGCAAACCTGGCAAATTCACATTAGCACATACTTTATATACTATATATGAAATACTCTTTAACTTTAAATTAAAACCATGCAGAATGATGGCGACAGTCCGGCTTGTATGGTTGATTTTCACCAAAATGATTCGGGACCAAAGTTTTACAAACTCATGGAATAATATTATAATTGAAATTATACACCGCGGTGTGGACCTATTCCAGCTGACTGCATGCAATAAGAAAGTTATTTATAAGTTATCGCACTGTAAAGTTACCGTACTCTAGTGGAACACTACTGTATTAAGGAAATGAAGTAGATCGTGACTTACGGATGATGGATGATGCTGGGTGTGATGAAGATGATGGTCGTTGACACGGGATCGTTTCCTCCGTTTCCCGCCCTGTGCCTGATGAGCAGGATGGATTGGGGCTCCGTTGGACACGTCCGTCTGGACGGCAGGAGCAAAGGTCATCCCAGAGTTTTGTTGTTGCTGGATGGAGACAGGGGACAGCTGGGAAGTGGCTGGGAGGCTTGGAATGTCGGAAGGTCGGTGTTCCGCCCCCGGTTTGGTCACAAGTCTCCTGAGCCAGTCGGAGAAGAAGCCGGGTGGCGGATTTCCCATTTCACTCATGTAGGAAGGAGTGGCTGCTAGGAGCCGGGACAGGAAGTCCGCGTGATGCTTCAGTTCTGGTCCAACGACACCTGACATTCCCATTCCGCCCACAGAAGTCCCGAACCCGTTTCCAGCCCCTGTCATCGGTGTACCGCTCAGACCAGGAGCTCCCAGACCCAAGTAGCCTCCAGTTCGGAGATGATGATGTGGGTCCGTGGCTGAGGCCGATGTCCCACCGTTCATGTTCATTCCAAACAGATCTATGGTTAATAAAAAAAAGTTCAATGGTCTTTGTATTGTGGATTATATATAACACTTGATAATGACGAGTTGCCGCGTTTTTATCTATGTATGTATAAGTGTATCGATCATCTGTAACACGTTGCATATCCGAGTAGGAGGGTTACCGGTGACTAGGTATTAAGGCGATAACATTTTTAAAGGAATATATTAACGGAATATATTTGGCAGTTTCAATATATAGATCAACGTTTAGCACTGATTAATGGACCTGCTGGTATTTCATATCAGATATATTTCAAACCTGCAAACCTCGAAGTAACCGAATCGCGGACAGAGTTCCGAGCGGCCATTTGACAACGCAAAAAAATTAGCCAGAGTTGCAAAATTCAACCATGCTTTGGTAGATCTGCTAGTAATTAATCTTATTAGTTACTCTGAGAAACACTGTTTTTTTTTATATGGAAGGAGCTACGCTACTCACTTGGATCTTTGACCGCGATGGATGGGCTATTGTACTAAACGTATTTAGCTGATGACTGGCTATTTGTATGCATTCTGCCCGGTGGGCGATGGATTCAATCACAGCTAAACGAATTTTACTTATGATAAATTCAATTGAAGAATTATACAAGACATCATGAAAAGGAATTGTCGGGTTACGGCATAGTGCATATAGGTTTTGAAAGTCTGAGACCACCAAAGGCTTCCCCAAAGGAGGTTTCCAAACGGAAATTGTTATTACTGAGTTAGCGGCAAGTAATGCCAGTAGATTGTGAGTTGTAAGCCTAAACGAATTAAGAACTGAAAATAAGGCAAACAAGTTAAACAGAGGGATAAGGCCATTGATACGGAGACGGAAAAGAGGGGTTGGGAATTGGGAAGTTGTTGGGTAGAAGGGAACAGGACACCCGAACGGGTTCTGTAGTGCGGAGAACGAACGGAAGGCTGATGAAGAGGGACAAAAGCTGAAAGGAGTGCTAATGACATAATGATATGTTAACTCGTTACTCTTCCATTAGGCTTCCATGCGGAGAAAAAGCGTGGAAGGAGTCTCAGATGCAGTCCTATTAAAGTGACGAGGTTGCATTGTGCGGATTTGCATGGGAGGGAGTCTCATTGGATGTAAAAATAGTGGAAATGGGAAATAAATTGGATGATGAGTGAATAGGAGCTGTTGAAAGGTTGAGGCGTGTTTCTCCGTCGAGGCACAAGGTACGAACAGGCACTGTGCCACTCCGGACTCCGCTACACACACAGCACTCATTAGGAGGAATATGAAGAGGCTCGGGTTGTTGGGAGAGAAAGGACTTGGGCTGAGTGCGGAGAAAAGGACTTTCAATTTGTGATGAAAAATCACACTCTAAATTCACATAATTTCCCCAACACTCGTCTTCATGACGAGACCATGCAGGGGATTAGGCGAGGGAAATAATCTGCGGGAATCTGGGCTCTTCTCAGCTACCACCACCTCCTTCCGTCATCTCAGAAATGACCTATGTTACCATCAGACCTCCGAAAACGGATCTAGTCAGAGTCAAAAGTGATGCTACTCTTGCTGGGCGCACAGGAACTAGCTTTCAATATCTATCTCATCTGGACCAAGACATAATTATCTAATCCCAAAGGTTGAGGAATTTGTTTCAAATAGTCAAGAACTTATCTCGTAATTAGAGTTTCCTGCATTTCATATTGCATAAGTAAAAAATAGTCAAAGTCAAATCCATCTTACTGTGCGAAAATTGGAAAATCATCGCGGCGAAAG